>CAIGRB010086137.1:0-11209 GCA_903798255.1 Fraxinus quadrangulata | reverse complement strand
TAGATTAAGATCTGAAGTATAGTCTTCGTGGGAACGATAATTCGAACTCAAAAGTCCACTATATTACTTGTTACGATATCGTACACTTGCGATATAAAAAAAAAACGCAACATATGATCCAGCTTCTCAAAATATAATAATAAGCAGAGATGTAGTATTCGAGGAAGAAAACAGCTGGGACTGGGACAAAAGTCACAAAGAAGACATTATAGCTAATCTAGAGTGAGAAGTAGATGATAAAGAAGCAGCCACAGTTGATAGTAGTGAGGAAGACACTGAAGCTGGTGTCCATGAAAGTGCAATAGATGATATAATGGGAAATAATTTAGATGAGTCTAGTGAAGAAACTTTTTATGGTTCTAATGAAAGAAGAGTAAGGAGGCCACCAGCTTGGATGAGAGACTATGAAAGTGGAGCAGATTTCTTTGAGGAAAAAGATGCAACATATTTTGTTATGTTTGCAGGAAGTAATCCTATCTTATTTGAAGATGCTGTGAAAAGTGCTAAGTGGAGAAAAGCAATGGATGTAGAGATAGAAGCTATAGAGAGAAATGATACTTGGGACTTGATAGATTTACCTATATGAGGGAAGAAAGTTGGAGTAAAATGGGTCTACAAGACTAAGCTCAATGAGAATGGAGAAGTGGATAAATACAAGGCCCGATTGGTAGCAAAGGGGTTTACTCAAGAATATGGGGTGGATTATACTGAAGTTTTTGCACCTGTAGCTTGGTTAGACACAATTCGATTGGTGATTTCTCTTGTAGTTTTGAAAGAGTTGAAGTTTTTGCACCTGTAGCTCGGTTAGACACAATTCTTTTGGGGATTTCTCTTGCAGTTTTGAAAGAGTGGACAATCTATCAATTAGATGTGAAATCTACTTTCCTGCATGGTGAGTTAAGTGAAGAATTTTTTGTTGAACAACCTTCAGGGTATTAAGAGCAGAAGGTATACAAGCTAAAAAAGGCTTTGTATAGACTTAAGCAAGCTCCACGAGCTTGGTACAGTCGTATATAGTCATATTTTGAGAAACAAGGATTCAAAAGATGTCCTTATGAACATACCTTATTTGTCAAAATTGAAGAAGGTGGTAAAATCTTGATTGTATGCCTCTATGTAGATGATCTTATATTCACTAGTAACAATGAGATTTTGTTTGCTCAGTTTAAAAAATCCATGATGCTTGAGTTTGATATGACCGATCTTGGAAAAATGAGATACTTTCTTGGCATTGAGGTGATGCAAAGATCAGATGGCATTTTATTTGTCAAAAGAAATATGCACAAGAAGTATTAGAGATGTTCAACATGTTCAAGTGCAATCCAGTCTACAATCCTATGGTCCCTAGGTTCAAACACAAGAAAGATGAAGTTGGAGTTAAAGTTGACAGAACTTTCTATAGGCAGATTGTGGGAAGTCTGATGTACTCGACAGCTACTCGACCTGATGTTATGCTTGTAGTAAGTCTCATTTGGAGATTCATGAATTGCCCTACCAAACTTCACTCGGGAGCAGCAAAGAAGATACTTAGGTACTTAAAAGGCAAAGAAGATACTTAGGTACTTAAAATGCACCATTGACTTTGGTGTTTTCTACAAGAAGGAAGGAAACAAGGAATTGGTTGCCTACACGGATAGTGATTATGTTAGAGATCTAGATGATAGGAAGAGCACTTCAGGCTACTTGTTTGTGTTGAGCTCAGGAGCAGTGCCTTGGTCTTCGGAGAAGCAGCCTATAGTCACCTTGTCCACTACTGAGGCGGAGTTCATTGCTACAACTTCATGTACCTGTCAAGCAATATGGTTACGAAGGGTATTGGAAAGCCTCGATTTGTTCAACATGGTTATACACTTGTCTATTGTGATAATAGTTCAACAATTAAGCTTTCCAAGAATCCAATCTTGCATGGTCGTAGCAAAAACATTGATGTTCGATTTCCTTTTCTTCGTAAACTCACAAGAGATGGAATTGTGAAGATGTTTCATTGCCATACACAAGAGCAAGTTGTAGACATAATGACTAAACCTTTGAAGCTTGATGTATTCTTGAAGATGCATGAGTTGATGGGCGTTGTTTAGATACAGGAGTAAACTGATTTCAGCAATCAGTTTAAGGGAGGATGTTAAAGTTTAGGTTTTTTCTTCTTCTTTGATTTAATATTTTATTAGCTTTGTTAATAATCCCTATTAATTAGGGATTATTTTTTGTTTACCTATTCCTTGACCATTTACTACGTTATATGATATGTAAGACGTGTGCTGCAGATTTTTCTCTTTTCAGTTGTCTTGTAAGGCTATTTAAATGCCAATTTGCTTGTTAAATAATATTAAGCATTCTCCAATTCTTGCTTTCAATACAGAATTAGAGTTCTTGATAGCTTCAATATCCGTCGATAGAGAGAAACAAATGACAAGGAAGATATCTTAAGGCTTTTATGTTTCGATCCTCGCCACAAAAAAGAGCATTTCGTTATAGGGGAACCCCAATCCTCCGACTAAGTTTTGAAAACAATCATGCTATATTCAAGCAATTTTTTACATCTTTTTTTACATTGTGCCACGTTAAAAAAAAAAACCATTAGACAATTAAAAAACAAGAACAATTTTCTCGTCCACAATTTTCAAAAAATAAAGGCAATGTTAAAAAGAATGTCAAGGAAGTAGTATACATTTAGCATTATTGTTTTGAAAATGATCTGTCTTGTGGGTCCAACTGGAAAATATCACCTGAAATATTAGAAATATTCAGTATGGTAGCAATACATAATCACTTGCTAAAATGTCTCAATACAGACAGGCACAAGAGGTCCATATGATGATACCGCAGAACACTCATAAATGCACTCAATGTGCTTTAGTGTGATGTTGGTCCTTTTTATGAAAAAAACCAATGTGGCCCCCATTATTTTCAATCTCATTTTCATTTTTTGTAGCCCCATGTATTAAATTATTGTTTAGATTTGGCAACCACATCTCCAATATTTGACTATTGTGTAAAGAGTGTTCCATACATAATTGCCATCAATTACATTTATACCGCATGGTAAAATTGACGTGAACTAAAGACAATAGATTTTGAAAAAGGAGGGTAAATGTGTCCAATCATGGTCAATGATCCAATAAAAGGAAATTAAATTATGACAAAATAGGTTCAAATTTTGCATTTTTTATTAGTTTGTCACTCTAGTTTAATGAGATTTTGTACAAAAAATGAGCTCTAAATGGGGCTAACTAACATGCTAAAGAAAATTATTAGTTGTGTTATTAAGTAATTACACTATTTAAATATGAAAGTTCATTTTATAGTTATAACAAAAAGAAAATAGAAAAACAATCCTCTAATACTTTTATTTAATTGCGCTATTCATTTATTAACTACAAATATTAGAGCTCTAACTATATTAACTTCAAATATTAAGGGTATATTTTTTTTTATATATATAAATGACATTGCGCACCGTAACACATAGAAACCATGTTCACACTTAAAGCACAGGTTAAGGATTATTTGTGCCAAATTCCAACCAAAAAATTCCCCTTTTTACCAAATGCCGAATACCAACCAAATTTAACTTAAATCTTTTATTAGGCACACTTAGATTCTAATCTTGAGGAATGTGAAGAAAAATCCATGATGGTAGATGCTCTCACAAAATGAATAATATGTACGATATAACTATTTGGACACATAAGCTGAATCGTTACAAAAAGTGTTACATCACCATTAATTTACATGGTAGTAAACTATTGCTTCAAATAAATGAATTTCATATCTTAACATGTAATCGAGTCAATCAATAAATGTTATTTATTGTCATATATATGAGTTATTTAACAGCTAGCAATAGTGCTACATAGAATTATTCTTTCAAATTAGACGAACCTGTTTTTAGCTTTAGGAAAGTTAATTTCATATTTTCCTCCCTTTCCACAATGTGTTAGGTGCTTATTTTTATTTTTTTAAGTAATTGTTAGACTTTATTTATTATTTTTGTTGAAGGGTCAAATTATTTGAGTCATGTTCATATTGTTATATATGTTAGTGGGTTGGTGCAATTAGTGGGAATTATCTTGTATATTCTATCTATATCTATATTTAAAGAGTGTCAAATTGATGAAGAAAGGTCCACTGAATTAATTATTTTCGCAAATGTTGGTTTTGTATTTAAAAGTCTATTGGTTCCTCGAATTACCAGTATATTAGAGGTTTGAATTTGCTCCAATTAAAAGTTTTTTTTTTTGTTTGTTTGTTACAAACATGACTTAGATGTTATGTTTGGCCACGATATCATAGTTAACATATTGATGTAAAAAAGACAAAGTAGAAAAAAAAAACTGAGTGAATTTTGTAACAAATTACGCAAGCCTTTATATAGGCAATTACGCAACAGTTAATAGCAACAAATTAGGCACTACACAACGTGTAAAAATAGAAACTAGAGGACACGTACATGCATCATAAATCCACTAAAAACAAAGCAACTAAATATCCCAAAGAATAGGACAGACTACCAACAGACTCAAATATTAAAATTAATTTCCAGCACATACAATGTTACTCGTATGTGTGAAAACAACATTCCTACCGTAAATGAATTTTGAACTCTACTTAAGGGGAACGGGCCCAAATAGTAATGCTAAAATGCGATCTTCAGTTTCACGATTTTGAATTCCATGTCCATATCCATACTGGTACACGTATTGTGCCATTCGAGCAAGATTCACTGCAATTTCAACGAATGTTTGTGAGAATGGACAATTTGCATCTCGACCTTTGTTCATCTTTTTCCAGGTCTCGCAGATCAAAAACCTTATGTGTTTGCGTGACTCATCTTCAGAAGCACCAGTTTCGTTCATGTAACATTGTATTGATTTAGGAACGTCACCTCTTTCCAATTCGTCCTGAATTAATAAAACATAAAAAACCCTGTTAGTTGATGTGGTTAATTTCGAATTCCTATTGTCTCGTTGATTTCATTAAACACGAAATGGAAAGGGTTGGCCATATATGGCTTGCTGCATGCATACTCACCAATGATGTTGCTAAATCATCTGCAATCCTTAAAATCGTTGCCGACCAGCGAACTACATCGGGATATTTCTCTAAGCACTGAATGGCTTCTTTCTCTATCGGATTGGTAACAGAGAAAAAAGAATGTGACAGTATTACATGAGCTGATATTGAAATCAATGCATTTTCCATATACTCCTCCATTGTTGGAGTGTATCCAGTAAAGCACCATTTCGCCTCTTCTAAGTATGCTTTGCATAAATCTGTCCACTGTAACATTTATTTGACACCCTTATTGTACATATCTTAGAAAGGAAAATTTTAAGGATATATAAAACATAAAGAGAAAGTTCGGTTGGTTGTTGTTGAAGGATAAAATAACAGATTGCTTAATATAGAAACAATAAATACATGGGCTCGTGCATTTGTGCTACTCCTCTTAAATGTTGTTGATCTATTAAGATAGAAGCCTAGGAACCAGAAGTGTATTATACAAGATTTGATAATAGAATGAACAAAATTTTCTTTTTCTTCTTTAATATTATTTGGTGTTATCTAATATCCATAATAATACACATGCTACTAAGGATATAGTATATTCGACTTCTTGAATGAAACTAATAGTACCACTTTTCTTAAATATGGAATAATTAAGTTCCCCTTTTCTTTGAGAGCATCGTAAGCCATTTCATTGACGANTGTTGTTGATCTATTAAGATAGAAGCCTAGGAACCAGAAGTGTATTATACAAGATTTGATAATAGAATGAACAAAATTTTCTTTTTCTTCTTTAATATTATTTGTTGTTGATATATTCAGTGCGCTCCGCAATACCTGGAGACATGTTTTAGTTCCTCAAGATATGTTGCTTTGAAATCCAGTTTAGCAAGTTCGAGAAGTATTAGATTCATGTCTGGTCTCTTCTCATATTTGTTTATGAACCACCTGTGTTGAATGAATTAAATAAATGTGTACTCCATTAAGCTTTTAGATGAGACAATTCAACAACACTACCTTGCTTCAGCCCGAGGTATGGTCCAGTGCAGTGGACTCTCCAAGGCATGTTGCACCAATGGATCACAATGAATGTCATCAACAGTTTTATCCTCAAGATGTTTGATAGTGAATTCTCTTGCCATTTCCAGAGTACTCTCACCTTCTATTGACAAGAAAGAAGCTTCATACAGTTGTAGTAATCCCTTTGTATCATTACATAAGCTTGGCTTGAAACCACCCTTCTCATTCTTGAAACAATCAAATCTCTCTGCAATCAGCCAAGCTTTGACATGTTAAGCACGAAAAGTGCGAGAAAAGTGTTGCAAAAAATAAAACCTTAATTTCTAGTTAGGAGAACAGTAATAAACAAAGAAGTAAATCTCACACACCCTCAGGGATACATTATGATTAGGCTACACGGAGTCTGATAATAAGAAATTATAAATCAACAGAATAAATAAAGCATTCTAAGTTGTTTATTGTGCACCTTGAGAGACATTAAAGCCATGTTGTCTTAGTAGTCTAAATTCCAAAGCTGTAGCATACAAATCTTTAATCTTTGGCTCATTATTTTTGCGACATTTTCTGTTTATGAAAGCCAATATTTGCTCAATTTCATCCTCAAAATGGTAAGATATTCCCAGCCTCTGCAAGTTATCAATTAATTCCAACTGATCCAGTGGTTCCGTCGTTTCATCAAGCAGCATCTTCACTTGCATTTTTCATCTCAGAAGCCCTTGTTATGTATCTCTCTTCCTACATTATGCATATAATTTTTTGTCAGTCCTTACACTAAAAATATATAGAAAAAATTTCTGCAAATGATGAATTACCGTGTATTCACTATTTAAGGACTGAATATAATTGAATTCCCATATAGGGGGCTTGTAGTTTCCTGATCGCCTAATCATGGTCTGATTGCAAGGTGTAGTGGCAAGAACTCGATATTGTATAGCACGAGAAGCAAGGCTATCAGCAGTTGTACCTAAAGCAAATCGGATCCCCATTTTTGAAATCTCTGTTTTGAATGAGCAAACAGAAATTGGCCTCAGAATTTGCATAATAGGCATTGAATTGAGATTTCTTAGGATAAGACTGTACTCGGTGCAACTCTATATGGTTGATATTGTTGGAAGTAGGCAAGTAATAATATTATCACGAACTGAGTTGGGTAGAATAACGGCGTGAAAAAGTGAATGATAATGGTTGATGCAAGAGTTCGACCCTTTCTCCTTAAGACGATAATGCCCAGCACTAGTGCTGACGGTATTCCGGCACTCGTCTCCCAAGATACAACGACCTCGACTTGTAATAGTAGCACTACAAATTACAAGACCAGACGAATCTACTCAACTTGGCCCAAATCCAAGTCCAGCTTAAGCCCACGACCCGTGCCAAGCCGGTCAGACGGCGGCGACCGCGCACGCGCGTGGGCTTTGGCCCAACCTACTAGCATGTAGGTTCTCCCCCCTTCAAAGACTAATGGTACCCCTTGAGGTCCAAACCTAAGTCCCAAACTTGAGCAATATAAAGTGGTTTATATTCTTCTAACTTTCCTATGTGGCATTGGCACTTTCCATTTCCCACCAATTATTATTTCAACTTCAAGTGGTCATCTTTTGGCCTTAATTTCTCATTCACCTTAAATTAATTTTGAAAAAATAAATATACTACATTAATATTCTCATGGAGTATAACACATTCGGTCAAAGAAATATTATGTCCAACTAACAAGACCTACTAAAATAATTGGTCAAAAGTTGGTCAAACCAACTAATAAACCCAATTTTCCAACAGATATGCGATTATATAAGAGCGGGAATGATCTAATGAGCACAGACACTCATCTTATGCTAAATTGATGAAGTGTCATATAAGTTCATCGGTAAATTTTAAACTTAATTCAAATATTGAATCCACTATAAGTTTATCCACCAAAATATTTATATGATACATAATCAATGCTTAACATTATTTTTAACGTGTGGCCTTTATATGGGCAACGTGAGCCTCTTTTTAATTCTCCCTCAATATCTCTTTCTAAAACTATCAAAATAACAAGAAAAAAAAAACTGAAATAGAGAATAATAGATAGCCCCTGTTTAAATCAAAATAAAAATTAATTTTAACTAAACGAGATTCACAACTTTTCAACCACATATTTTATCACATTTTATCAAAATTTACTAAAAAATTGATTTAATCCTCACCAAACATCGGTATAATAAGAATTATAAGAATTTGAATGAAAAATTATTATTGTCACAACTCACACCATATTGCTCACTCGAATCAAAATCCCACCACATATTCCCCATGTCTCCATCAAGATTCTTCATGGCTATCTACAAATTGGGATGTAGAAAATATTCAAATAAACAAATTATTTATTCAAATTCAATTCCTATTTTACTCAGAAAAAATAAAATGTCACCTCGTGGCGCTTTAGTATTTGAATAATTCTACTTGTACATAAACAGTTGCATAATGATTTACATACAAATGAAGTGTCAAAAGAGAGAATAAGGAATTTTTTTTATTTGATTAAAGAAATTTTGAATCAATCATATCTCACCATATCGTGTATATATAAATATTTTATGTACTTATATCACAACCGTTAGTATTTTCACAAGGAATAATGCAAAGTCGCCATGCTAGGTTCAGAATCAGCACCGACAGCAGAAAGAAAGTTGATATTTGGAGGAAAGAAGAAAATTAAGTACGGACATGATACCAAGGCTGTAAGTAGATTGGAAGTAATGCTTTCAATAATACACATGTCTATTAGATTTTCAACATTTTCGACCTAGAAATAAATGCACCAGAATTCACTATATAGATAAGAAGTTGATGAGTTCTTTATAAAAACTCAATTAGTAATGTGCTTTGAATAAAGTTAGTTGTACAAATATGGTTGACAATCATGTGTTGTCAAAATTTGAGCATTTGATGTAAAATAATAGTATTTAAAATGGACGAATATGATGTTGTCATGTAGCATGTTGTCAATAAAGATTGTACAAGTAGCACGATTTCTTGAGTGATTTACTTCTCATTTGCTCTTGTTATTAAACTAACAAATAGATGGAGATACATTTTAATTTGTTTATTTTAATTTTATCTTTTAATTAAATACTTTAAGTTAGGAGTTATTTTGTCATTTTTAGTAGTTAGGATTTTCTCTAGGATTTGTCACTTTTTAAACTCTTTTAAAAGTATGCTGTTTTCTTTGTTGTTTCTTATTATCTAAATAAATTTGGAGTTTTCGCCAATTGATCAATCTTATTATGCAAAAATCAACGAAATTCGATTTGTGTATATTCATTCTCACTGCGTCACAATATAG
Source organism: Fraxinus quadrangulata (assembly GCA_903798255.1). Lineage (NCBI taxonomy): Eukaryota > Viridiplantae > Streptophyta > Magnoliopsida > Lamiales > Oleaceae > Fraxinus > Fraxinus quadrangulata. The sequence continues at coordinate 1,854 of CAIGRB010086137.1, read as the reverse complement.
GATTCGTAGAGTTAGAGACAATCTTTGGAAAAGACACAAATCAAGTATGTCAACTGTTGGGTTTTGTGACCCAAATTTGTCAATCTTTGGAAAAGACACAAATCAAGTATGTCAACTGTTGGGTTTTGTGACCCAAATTTGGTCCAAATTGGGTATAGGGTTTCGTGTTGAGGAGTATTGAGTTTGAAGATGTCAAAATAGGGTCTAAGAAGGAAAAAAAGACGGATTGACGGCGCTGGACGGTCGCTCGACGTACGCTCGAGCGAGATGAGTAAAATTGGAGCAGGTAAGCTATCACCCGACTGTTGCTGGGCTGTCGCTCGAGCAACAGCCCGTCCCCCGCTTATCGTTTGAGCTCGCTCGAGCGACGAGCCGCAGATATTTTTCCTTCTTTTCCAGTTTTATGCGATTTTGACCTAGTTTTCATATTTTAGGTTTATACTAGGGTTTGGACAAGTCTCCTATAAATAGTAGACTCTTCATTCAATTTATTAGACATTTAGTTGCATAATTGTATTTTATCTCCATTAGTTGTTATAAAGTATTTGGTTTATCTGCCTATTCTCTTCTTCTTACTTGCTTTCTTTAATCTTGTTTTTCTATGTGCGATCTATACTTCATATTGCGCCATATCACCTCCTCAAATTCCTAACAACATATAAATTAGTTTGTCACAGAGCAATTGCTTGGAATATTCATTTTCAGTATGATCAGTGTTCTAAAAACGTAAAACATAATTATACGACANTTTGTGCGATCTATAATTCATATCGCACCATATCACCTTCTCAAATTCCTAACAAGTGGTATTAGAGCTAGGTTCAGCAATTCCGCAGAACAAGGATTTGATTCGTTCGAGGTTTTTGTTATGAAGGCTACCTTGAAGTATGATATTCTGTTGTTGGATCGCAGTACAAGATTTTCGTTGTGACAAGTGAAGATGAGAGTTATATTGGCACAGATGGAATTGGATGATACTTTGTTGGGATTTGATAAAATGTCCACAACTTGGACAACATAGGAGAAGCAACGGAAGGATCTCAAGGCACTTTCGCATATTCATCTTCATCTATCTAACAACATTCTTCAGGACATCTTGAAGGAGAAGACAACAGCTATATTGTGGTTGAAATTGGAGTAATTGTGCATGACCAAAAGTCTGACCAGTAAATTACATTTAAAGCAGATGCTTTATTCTCATCGCATGGCAGAAGACGGATCACTGAAAGATCATCTGGCTATGTTTAAGGAGATTGTCACTGATCTGGAGACGTTAGAGGTAAAATATGATGAAGATGACTTGGCCTTAATCCTGTTGTGCTCGCTACCTAGTTCATTTTCGTCATTTAGAGATATGATTCTATATAGTCGTGACACACTCACCATTGAAAAAGTATATGATGCTTTGTTCTCAAATGAGAAGCTGAAACATCTAGTTGGAGCAGGTTTCAGAGGTGATGAAGCTCTTGTAGTTTGTGGTGATCGACGAAGTGGTATGTCGATGGTGGATTTCAGCAATAGAGTATGTTTTTACTACAAGAAGAAATGACACATCAAGAAGAATTGCGAGAATCTGCATGGTAAGGGTAATTCAACTGCAAATCGTGGAAGGCAATCAGAGACTTCAAGTGAAGCAAACATCGCAGAGAACTTTATAAGTGATGCAGAACTTTTGACTATTTCTGACGTGGAATCCAAGCCTGACGAGTAGTGAATTTTGGATACAGCTAGTGCATTTCATATCAGTCCCAATAGGGATTTTTTTGAATTATATGAAACGGTGACACAAGGTGCTGTTGTTATGGGAAACAACGAATCTAGTATGGTAGCTGGTATTGGGAGAATCAGATTGAA
>CAIGRB010086120.1:39193-65487 GCA_903798255.1 Fraxinus quadrangulata | reverse complement strand
AATAAAAACTTATTTTTTAAAAAATGTTACTTAAAAAAAATAAAATAAAATAAGAACTTATTTTAGAAAAAAAAAAAACGTTTCTAAGAGCTTTTATTTTTGTTTTTTGTTTTAATTATTTTATATATATAATCCAAAGTTATAGTTTTCCCTTTTTAAAATTAGTAAAAATAGTGAAAAGAAATTGGATAATCATGACGAAATGTTATATGAAATTCGATTCTCATTGTGAAATATTATATGAAATTGGGTAATCATGATGAAATAAAATCAAATTAAATGGTCGACACTGATATAAAGTTAGGTGAATTTAACCTTATTTTTGGAATAAAAAGTCCGCCCAAGGCAACTAACCTAGCTAGGCTCCATTAATTGGCTGCTGGAAGACAGCTGTAATCTCACAGTTGCTGGTGCTGCTTGTACAAAGACGGGGCCTAGTTTGGGCTAATTATTGAACTTCGGTTGGAGTCGGACTGCCCACAAAAACATTATTTTTCATTCAATCATTCAAAAGACAATTCATTAAGGTTTCAAAGCAACCAAAATTGGTTTAAGCAGACATAATTGGTGTCGCACGTCCCATACCAACTTTGCACAACCACGACTCCAAGGTCAATGATTAACTAGTTAGATTATACTTTATGATATGTTTGATGAGGTAGAGCGAATGATATTACCCATTAATGATATTGACTTGAATGGCAGCCCGAGTGAATGGAATGCAGGAGTGGTAACAACCTCAAAGAGCTGCTACGGTGAGACGACACCAATGAGTGGCGGCGGCACTACCTACCTCGGGGGATATTCGGATCAAATGAGGGTTTTGGAAACAGTCATAAGATACATGAACAACCCTCCATTTCTACTTGACATAACGTTGCTTTCAGCAATGAGAAAAGACGCACATCCCTCTATTTACAGTGGAGATCTCACCCCAGGACAAAGGGCTAATCCTGACCATTCGGCTGATTGTAGTCATTGGTGTCTTCCTGGATTGCCAGATACTTGGAACCAACTTTTCTACACTGTTTTATTCTTCTTACATTAGTACATGTTTGGTACGTAAATCGTATTGAAATGTACAATGGACAATACTGTCTAATACTACTTGTTAAAATGTCATTATTTTAGTCCATTCAAGAAGAGGATGGAAGTTTACTCTTCACTGTATACAAACTGTTTGGGATTACATGGTATTGAAACCTTTAGAGGATGTAGTGTAAAAATGCAGTTATAAGTAATTTTCTTTCTGAACTATCTCATGTTTGGCAAAGCTTAAAGAATTTACTTATGAGTAAATAAGTAAGTTTAATTTTAATTTGAAAGTAATTTGTTTTACCGTTGACGTAGAAAATATAAATATAAAGTATCCAAAATATTTGAAAACAAAATTTTTGATAGAAGTAAGTCAAATTTTTGTATAAAAGCTTTCTGAAAGTTTTTGAATTTTATTAAGACGACTAAAATGATGGGGCCTAATCAGCAGCAATACGGGTAAAATGTTACAACAAGAGAAAATTATCTTATACTCTATATTGAAAGTTTCAATTTCAAAAATTAGGTACAATATTTTTTTTTTCAATGATCAGGTGATAATTTTTTTTAAAAAAAAACATATATACCATTTCTCTCTCTACTATGTCTAGCAGATTATCTTCTCTTTCTCTTGAAGAAGCTCAAAAAGAAGGCATCCACCTTATCCATTTCCCGAGTTAGCAGTGGAACCCTTCTAACCGACCGTGGCTGAGGAGGTCGGTGGCTGGAAGAGCCACCTAGTGTCAGAACCATAATTGTAACCGACATGTCGCCCTAGAAGCTTGGTGACGATGAAGCTGTAGGTGGTGGTTCTGCTTTTGGTTGTGCTGGTGACTTTGTTGGTTAGTTATTTGAAAGGAGTGGAAATCATCCCTTTGCTCTCTTCGCTCCTCTCTGTTGCCCCATTGTCGCCAATCGGTTGAACACAACGATAGCAATAGATATGTGTGCTATGAGGTAGGGCGTTGTGACCACTAGATTTTTGAGGAATTAAACTTCTTTGTCGGAAAAAATTAACATTCTTATTGACATATATTCACATGGGAGTGTGACTCATATCGAATCCATATGAATAAAAAAAGCCAAAAAAAATCATGCCCCCTCCTATTGTGAGGGGTCCATTAGGGATGGCAGAATTGATTTTTGAAACATTTCATTAAGTTTGTTAAATTTGAAATTATATTTTAAAAATATAATAGTTATGTACTTTTTCCTTGTTACATACAATTCGAACGCAGTCCAAAAGTTCACCCAACTGTCCATCTGCTTACCACCTTAATAAGAAAGAAGCCCAGACCATCTAATCACTCAGAAGCCCCACTCCCAGAAATACAAGCCTTACATCAAAGCCCATTCTTAAATACACAACACAAACCAGCATTAAACCCATTCTTAAATTATTATCTATTTTTTAGTTGGAAATTACACCACATACCTTGTTTTTATTAAATATTCAAATTACACTATTAAATGCTTTTTTAAACAAAAAAAAAAAAAAAACTTTATTTTATATAGAAAAATAAAAAAATAAACAATTACACTCTCATCAATTAATTAACTTTCTGACTATAATCACTCCAACAAATACGCCTCAACACTCTCGGTTATCCAGCCAAAAAAAATCCTCAAATCGTAGTCTTCCTTTTTGAAGAAAATATAAAAAATTACCAATGATTTGAAGAATTTCTCCTTTCCATCATGTTCATAACTTTCTTCATATCCAAATCTAGGTTTCATTTCATACATTATGCCAAGAAATCAATATCCATGATGCAATTTCGTATTTTCTCGATTTCTTTGCTGTTTATGAAATCCCTAATAGCCGTGAAGAAATATTACACTTCAGTCTGAAAATCATATAGATCCGACCTTTTTCTTATATCATTTGAAGATTCTATCACAAAATCCACAATTCATACTAAGATTCCGTCGATTGGAAATTTTTCCGTATGGATATAAATCATTGACATTTCCACGCAATCCCTTTTGAAAAAGAGTAAATATCCAACCTAATTTAATATCTCCCCAGTAGTTTGAAAGCGGAAAATGGCAACACCAATTTGCCATTACACAATGAGTTCAAGCAAGAAACACCAATTTGCCATTACACATTGAGTTCAAGCAAGAACAAACACCTGCTTGAAGGTACACCACAAGCTGCTAATCCGTCGCGCCGTTTGTCAATGCATCGAACCACCCGTATGACGAATGTAGTGAATACTACTTCGAGATTATTGCTGAAACAAGGAAGAAGATGAACAAAAATGATAGGGGTTGGTTTCTTATTTATGCTTCTTTTTTTTGACATAGTCCTGTATTGATTCTGGTAGTTGAAAATTTGGATCTTGTAACTAATTATATCAAATCATGGAATTGAATGATATCATTTATGTTTCTTTGTATTTTGCTTTGGGGCAAGCAGGAGAGGGAGAAGAAGTGGCAAGCTTGGCTACAATGGGTAGAGACGGGGGTTTTTGGTGTGAAGTTTACCTAAAGACTTCAAACTTTATGGCTAGGCACATTGCAACCGAAGCAAAATTAGATGATGTGGATCAATAAATAGTTGTTAATTACCTAATTCTTGAATCTCTGTTCCAAGAAGATAATTCATACACAGATTTTGGATGCATTTTATTTATTGTGAAGTACCTAACAGTTTTCCATAGTAACAGTGGATCATTGAAGGCTCAATCGCTGAACCTAGCACCAAAAAGAAAAAGAATGTGCTCCCTCATAAACCACAAGCAAGGTATACTTTCAGATTACAAAAAATGGGAAAAAAAAAGAAGAAGTTATGGCTACGTATGCAAAACTTGAATGAAGTATAGAATTTCGACCTAACAGTAGATCTAACTTGACGTGTTAACTATTCAAACATGATTATCAAAAGTTGATTGAAGCATACGATATGAATTTCGACCTTGTATTGCGCAGCATGAGGCGTGACAAGAAGTTCAAGGGTGTAGTGATATACTAGATTTGTAGAAAAGAAGTAGATGATGCTAGCTTTTTGAAGTGAATTAAATTTCAATGGCATATTTAGATTATCTTTCAATGTCCTTTATTTCAGTCCTTTGTCAATGCTTTTGCTAGTTCACGTGCCCCTGTTTGGAGCCGATTTTGTTGTCCAAAAAATGAAATTTTTGACCATTATCATTCCAAGTAGGTCCCACCAATGTGAGATAAAAGTCAAAAATTGTGAGTGAAAATTGGAGCCCAACCGTACAAAATTACATTTCTTTTCCCACAAAATGGGCTCCAAACAGGGGCTAATCCGATCTTCCAAAAGTCGTTAATATTACCGAATCCAAGTGACGTCAATTATATGCTCCATTTTCAAAAAGATATATATATATCCACGGTTAGAAAGATAATTATATTATATTTTTAATTTTATGTAAATTTACATAAATCGACATATAAAAAATTAAATAAAAATATATCGTTCTAAATTCATCCATTAATTTTTATTTAAATAAAATATTTTGAACCTTTTTATATTCTTATAGAGTTTGTATTTAGCCCCTATTTGACACACATTATTTCAAAATTCATTTTCAACAACACATTTTTCAATAAAATAATATTTTTCATCATATCAATAACTTTTCCTTACTTTTTAACCGCATATCATATCACTATTTAAAAAATATTCTTTCCTCAATAAACACTATCAAACATACCCTTAACTAGAATTCTAATAATGATCAAATATCATCTTCAACCAAAATCATAAAACCCTAACAATCATAAATACCTCTTCAACTGAAATTTAAAAAAATAAAATAAAAAATCAACACATTATTTTATTTATAATTCTTTCATGATACGGAAAATGAAGTCTTATTTTTTATGCTTTGTTTTTAGTATTAGTTTGACTTTGACACAAGAAAGTATACGAGAAATTTCAAAATAAGCTTCAACACCTGTCCAATTATTCTTACATTACAAAAGAAAATAAACTTAAAATTACCAATCAAAACACAAACAACCAAAATTATTAGATTATAAGCAAAATAAATAAATAAATAACATATTATTTGAGGAGGGATGTTTAAATGAATGAATTTAATAAGTACAATATTGAAATTTGACGTGGATGAAAATAATAATTTTTCAAAATTTTAGTATTTTAATAGGGATGGATATAAAGTGAGATAAATATATAAAAATTGCGGATATAAATAGTGGTACACTTTTTTTAAGGGTGGTTATATATATATATATTCGTTAATTAGAAAATTTTGTTAGTAATCATGATTTTCGTTTAAAAATATTTTAAAGTGTCTTAAAATGAGGGTTAAATATTTAATCGTATTTTGTAGTATTATTTATTTTGCTTATTCAAAAAAAAAAAAATGGAGAAATGAATATTTTTACTGTATCTTAAATCAAATTTTGGAGTGAAACCATTATGAAGAATAATTTATATTAATTTGAGAATAAAACCGTGATGAAAAAATATATGAGACATAAATATGAAAATGTTAAAAATGTCAAAATATGTTCACATTTTCATACTGAAATTCGATTTCTTTGAATTTTTTCATATTTTTCAAATGGTTTTAATGATTTATTTATTTATGAACTGATTTAATATTGGTGTTTATGTTGTTGTTGGTGGTACCGGTACGTGTGAATGGTAGTGGTGCTTGTGATTGGTGGTTTATAGTGGGGATAACGGTGGCAACTACATTTGCTAATGTGTAACACAATCGTGATACAATTGTTAGATTGCTACAAAATTATACTTACAATTGTTACAAAATGTGAAAAATAGTATTTTGAGAATAAAATAAATTAGACAAAAAAGGGGGAAAATAGATTAATTTTTAGGTAGAGTGCACAACTTTTTCAATACTATTTACCCTTTTTAAGTTATTCTATCTTCTCGTGTTATATGTATAATTCATAAATTTAAGACACGGAAACATACTTAAGACCAATTATCTAACTATAAAGGTAGGTATATCACATTAAGAATAGACGTGTTTACTTTAGTGCACAATCCGTGAACGTTAATTGTATGCCTTAATCAAAAGTATCAAGTGACATTGACTTGTGACAAATTGTTCCCAACTTTGTATGGGTTAGGTATTCTAATTCATATTCAATTTATTTTATTAAATGTATAATCTATAAAATTAGCCCCTGTTTGGAGCCCATTTTTTTGTCCAAAAAATGAAATTTTTGACCGTTACCATCCCAAGTAGGTCCCACCAATGTGAGATAAAAGTCAAAAATTGTGGGTGAAAATTGGTGCCCAACGGTATAAAATTACATTTCTTTTCCCATAAAATGGGCTCCAAACAGGGGCTTAATATATGAAAATGTACTTCGTAGAGAGTGACTAACTATAAAAAGTTTGGCATTCAATCTTCAGGGTAGACATGTTAAGTTCATTACAAAGTGGATAAGTGGGATTCACAAGTACTACCTACTTATTTATCGTTTATTTATATTTATATATGATTTAAATCGATTATAAAACATTTTCAGATATGCTTTCACGATTCTATTATAATGGATCTCCAAAAAATAAAGAATTATGCTATTTGTACAATGTTTTTGTACAACATTGTTGACGTTGATTGTGGCAAAAAAAAAAATTGGTTGAAATATGAAATATTTTTTAAGTTGTCCAATAACAATATGCCACGTGACATATTGCCAACAATGATGTCAAAATTATTGTACATGAAGCATTGTTCAAAAATAAAAAAAAATATGAAAAATGTTACTACAGTTGTTATTACTTATTATAATTCATATGATTATTGACCCATTTAAACTATTGGCTCCTGCTTCAATTGGTTAGTTAATACTCAAATCTCAAATTTAGGGAATGTTAAGCCCCATTTTTTATGTATGATATATTTTTAAAAAGTAAATTATTGGAGAATGCGTAGTTAAAATGAAGAAAAAGTTTTTGAGTTTTATGTAATATTATTTTATTAAAAAGATATTTAAAAAGAAGAGAATGAAAAATGTATTTTGAAAAAAAAAAAAAGGGAATCAAACAAGATCTTAAATAAAAAATAAATTTATCATTCATAAATATAACCATGATCATACACAGAAACCTAACTTTCTTTTCTGAATCCTCTACTTGTTGGAAATTTACTTTACATGCCCAACAAAAAATAAAATTAATTTCAATTCTTATCAAGGATCTATTTTGTGTTTAAATAGAAATTGTGATAGGAATTATACATTTGTTGAATTCTGTGAACTCTTTTACTTGTCTTGAACACGAACAAACATGATCTACAATCCACAACTGTCCAATTGTTAAACTTCCAATGAAAATTCATATATGGAACAAGAATGAAAGAATTAAGATTTCACCGTTCTTATGCTAGCAAAATAATGAATTGTATTTTCTTGATTTGTCAAACCCTATACCGCTTATTAATAAAAGTCTAAGCCCCTGTTTAAGCCACGTTATTTTTTTCATTTTCATTTTTCTATTCATTTTCAATTACACATTTTTCAATAAAATAATATTTTCCATCACATCAATAACTTTTCCTTCTTTTTCAACCACACATTCTCTATCACATAAAAAAAATGCATCATTGGCTACAAAATGTGCACCAAACATGGGCTAAATGGGCTTGGCCCGACACTTCCAATGTTTTATTAATCTAATTAATTAAATATGGCCCGTTGATTAATTAATTTGGCCGAGTAATAAGTAACTCAATTAATTAATTGTCCAATACATGTTAATTAATTAATTAATATATTTTATTCTTTTAGTTTTCATTTTGTATGCGATCCATTACGTTACCGATCACGATACCTATCGACGTTAATTATTATTTTGATAAGATAAATTAAAACATCCTTTTAAATTATCGTTCATTCACCTACATTAATAAATTCGTATTCGTCGCCCCAAATTGATATTTAGCAATGTATAAGGGCAATACATATGATGAAAAAATCACGCGATATAACAAAATCAAACTTGTTCATTTACCTTAAAACTATAATTCATTCGTCAATATGATTCGATCAATTACAAGATATGAAGTGTGTCAACCTAGATTATCGATCATATCTTTCATTTCACTATTAAGTCAATGTAAGTCGAAAACTCTTTTCGACTTATGAGTACACATTGACCAAAGATTTCGTTATCAACTTAATTGAATGAAATGTATATCATAATCTCTTACTATCTAAGAGTGACGAATTCTCTATTAATCATTAACAACTTTCATTTTGATTATTGACATATTTGAACGATATTGTATTAACTACTCTTGGGAGAACAACATCCAACATTACTAAAGTATGTCTGTCCCCATATAATGCACTATAATGACCTCAAGTCAAATGATCAATTTAATTACTGAACGTTAGAGATTAAACACTAATACATAGATAATTATTTATGTTCCTCCAGTGGATCTTCAATGTTTTATTCTTTAGCAAAACATCCACATGTTCATCTCAGTGTCACTACACTTTAACTTGTGAAATTAACTACTTATTTCACAAGTAAGAAATCTCACACATGATGATCTATCAATAATAACGATATACATACCTCGTTATTATTTACGACTACAGATGATTTAAGATTCAGTTATATGTAATTTTTATGTCACGATCACAACTCCTTGTGATTAACAAATTATCAAAACTTGAATATACGAACTTTATTATTTAATTTATTAGAATATTAATTTAATTAAATAATAAATCCGTCATAAATAAAGTACATCAATCATATATTAAAAGTGTTTGTCCAAAATTGATTGAATTTATGACGAAACGCTTACTCTACTAATCTTGTGATTTGAATACAAAAATTATTATGGAATTCTAAAAAAAATCAAGATTTTTTTCAGGTAGACAAGGTGAAACTTTAATGGATACCTGTTATTCTCTTTCTTTAGGATATGGACAAAAATTTTCTCCAAGTGTTGTACACATAATTTTAAGAATTTGTAGACTCATCTAATTGTAGATAAAATCTTTGACTCTTTTTTCACATTTTTTATCCCCTTGGATGGTCACAAAAGGAAATATTCAGTTAACAGCAGATAATCTTTTAAAATAACTCTATGATAAAGGGTAAATAAAATATATCGCAACAATAATAGATTCAGATCGGTTATTGTCATTCACTTTGGTAGCCTAACAATAATTCAAAGAAACAATAATTGATAGACTCATATCAATGTTTACCCGATTATGGTACTAAGCTATTATTCAATTTGGCAGCATCCCCTAATTCGGAGAATATATCTCAACAATTATTGATACACTCAGATCAATTATTTATCCGAATAAGATACTGAACTATCAGGTTATTGTCATTCACTTTGGCAGCCTAACATTAATTCAAAGAAACAATAATTGATAGACTCATATCAATGTTTACCCGATTATGGTACTAAGCTATTATTCAATTTGGCAGCATCTGCTAATTCGGAGAATATATCTCAACAATTATTGATAAACTCAAATCAATTATTTACCCGAATAAGATATTGCACTATTATGTTGTGTTTGATTGCAAGTATGAAATTTGTATGTAAAGAAAATAAGTTACAAGCAATTGAATTATCTGAAACTTATTTGCATGAAAATTATTAATTAAATGTATTTGATTGGTTTAATTTTCAACCTAAAAATGCTATATTTGTCCATCTTTTATTGGTGGATAATTGAGAGAGAGAGAGAGAGAGAGAGTAAATTGCGTGGAAAATAAAAACCTACGTCTCATTAAAAAAAATATTTTCGTTATTTTTGTGAAAAATATGGTCACGTAATCAACTTTTGAAAAATATTTTCCATTAAAAAAATGTTAATCAAACACCTCCAAAGTAGGAATTTGGGTAAAACATGTTATTTTCATGAAAAATAAAGTCCATCAAACATAATTTTAATTTGAAAAATGTATCAATGATCGACTCTTAATCTAGATATGAAAAAAAGTATTTTTGGAATAAAGCATTATTTATAACTATAACAATAATTGATATACTCAGATCGATTATTGTTATTTATTTTGGTAGCACCTACTAATTCTGATATATCTCAACAATAATTGAAAGACTCCGATTGATTATTTACTAGATTAAGATATCGAGCTATTACTTTGACCATTGTATCAATGATCGACTCGTAATCTGGATTTAAAAATATAAATTTTTGAAATAAAACAATATTTATAAATATAACAAAAATTGATAGATTCATATCGATTATTGTCATTCACATTGACAACACCCATGAATTCGGAGAATTATCTCAACAATAATTGATAGACTTGGATCAATTATTAACTCGATTAAGTTACTGAGCTATGACTTTGACAAGTATATCAATGATGAAGTAAAATTTTAAAAAAATGTTAATCAAATACTTCAAAAGTAGGAACTTGGGTGGACAAATGTCATTTTCCATGAAAAATAAAGTTCATCAAACACATTCTTAATTTGACAAATGTATCAATGATCATCTCTTAATCTAGATATGAAACAAAGTATTTTTTAAATTAAGCACTATTTATAAATATAACAATAGTTGATAGACTCGAATAGAATATTTACCTGATTAAGATATCGAGCTATTACTTTGACAATTGTGTCAATGATCGACTCTTAATCTGGATATAAAAATATATATTTTTGAAATAAAACATTATTTATAAATATAACAATAATTGATAGATTCATATCGATTATTGTGATTTACTTTGACAACACCCACGAATTCGGAGAATTATCTCAACAATAATTGATAGACTTGGATCCATTATTTACCTGATTAAGTTGTTGAGCTATGACTTTGACAAGTGTATCAATGATGAAGTAAAAAAAATATCAATCAAACACTTCAAAAGTAGGAATTTGGATAGAAAAATGTTATTTTTCATGAAAAATAAAGTCCATCAAACACACTCCTAGTTTGACAAATGTATCAATGATCGACTCTTAATCTAGATATGAAAAAAAAGTATTTTTGAAATTAAGCATTATTTATAAATATAATAATAATTGATAGACTCAAATCGATTATTGTCATTTACTTCGGTAGCACCCACTAATTCTGATATATCTCAACAATAATTGATAGACTGAAATCGATTGTTTACTTGATTAAGATATCGAGCTATTAATTTGACAACTGTATCAATGATCGACTCTTAATATAGATATAAAAATATATTAAAAATTTATTTGTAAATATAAAAATAATTGATAAATTCATATCGATTATTGTCATTCACTTTGACAACACCCACGAATTTGGAGAATTATCTCAACAATAATTGATAGGCTTGGATCAATTGTTTACCCGATTAAGATGTTGTGCTATGACTTTGACAAGTGTATCAATGATCGAATCTTAATCTAGATATAAAAATATATGTTTTTTGAAATAAAAAAATATAAGTTTAAAAGTTAAAATATATTAGGGGCTGTATTCAATTAAATTTTTTGAAGACTTTTATAGATTTTTTAAGTGGTGAATTTCGTGTTACAGATTTGTATGGAATAAGTGAAAGTATTTCGTAAGCCTCTATAAATTTTCATTTTAAAACTTTTATAAACTTTTGTGGAATTGATAATTTTTTTTGAACATTTTCATTTAAAATAGAAATCATTTGAGTATAGTGCAACAGAGTGAAGTTCTAACATACAAGGTGGTAGTTCCCAAATTTCTCCTCCTTGCCATATAATAAAAATATTTTAAAAGTAACAAAAAAATAAATCACTTTAATTAAATAAATAATAATCAAAATAATATATATAAATATTGATAAAAAAATAAATTTAATATTCAATATCATCAATATCACATACTTTCAATGAGTAAACACGAAATCAATATATCTAAATATAATTATAAATTAATATTTTTTTAATAAAAATTCTTATAATTTAATTACAATAAAAAAATAAATGAAAAATGAAAAATAAAATTTATGAGAATCTTTTACAATTTAATCTTTTCATAGAATATGGAGAGAGAGAGAGAGAGAGAGTAACAAATATAATTGATAGAAAAAATAATTTTTTAATCATGACTATATTGTCCAACGGAGGGAAAAAGAAAGAAAATTGAAAGAAACAAAAATTACATATTTTTCTTTGTGAGTTTCCTAAAATCTTGAAATAAACGAGAGATAAAATTTGAGATTTTGTTTTTGTACTATCCGTTTAAAAGTTAATATTCTGAAAACTTTTATAAAGGTTATTGACAATAGAGATTTCTAATAGTTTTAAATGATTATATCGAGGTATTAAAAATGTGACAAAAATGTTATCCACCGACGAGCATTTTCATGATGATTGTAACCAATGTCAAAAGTTAAGAAACAGAGAGAGGTGATGACAATTGTTACCAATTTCAAAAGTTTAGAAATAGAAAAATGATCTGCCAATTGGAGGTAATACCTTATGGGGGCTTCCCAAAATGCCTCGATGGATACACGTGTACGTTTGAATAACTCGGTACAATTATTTTGACCAAAGTAACGCTGAGTCAGCCTATGAAATTGGAAGTGGATAAACTCGGACGTGTCACAATCCTAAAGGAAGTGTACAGGATAATACCGTGCAGTGGTCCCACAGGAACTCGAAGAAACGTCGCCGCATGATAAATGAGTTTTTTTTTTCCGCATTGGCACACTATAAATACCGATACGTGGCATCTGGTATTCAAGCGGTGTGAGCTTATTGGAAAAATAAGTGCTTATTGAAAAATAAGTGTTTTTTTCGTTTCTTCAGTAATCTGTAACGTGTTATCCTCTCCCAATACGTCGGTCCTTCATTTTCTGCCCTTCCCACGCTGGAACTCTTTCCGTTCCTCGAAACACTCTCGTGCTCTATATCTCTGTTTATCCCTCTCTATCTCTACAGATTGCTCGTTATTTTTTCTGTTATCTACATCTTTTTTGGTGCCATTTTGTGTTAATCTTCATCATGTGTGGAATATTAGCAGTTTTGGGTTGTTCCGACTGTCAGGCCAAAAGGGTTCGCGTCCTCGAGCTTTCTCGCAGGCAAATTTTTTTTTATTTGATTTTTTTGTCCATTACGTTTGTCATGTTAATTTTGGAACTTTTCTGCCTGAGCAATGCTGATTTTTTGTCATTTTGATATTCATTTTGTGATATTTGAATAAATCTCAATGAACCGGAAGAATAAATTTAATTCTAACTTGAAGATCATAGCCCATTAGTTATTGAAATCAAATTTCATATGAAGATATCGAATATGCTGTCAAAACTTGTGCAAAAATGTGAGTAATTCAACCAAGTTGAATAGTCAATTTTACTGTTTTGTATTTATAGGGCCATATCATCATCAATATTTAGAGCAAGTCACGTTTAATAATCAGGCTTATAAATTGCTTTCAGTTCTTTGATTGTTAGGTAAAACATATTGATTTTTTTTTTTCTTTCAATTAAAAGAGACTCTAAAAAGAGAAAAAGTTATTTGAATATGGATTCTCCTAATATAGAAATTCTACTGCTTAAAAAGAGAATTCCTAATATAGAAATTCTACTGCTTAAAATCTTTCATAGATTGAAGCATCGTGGTCCCGATTGGAGTGGGTTGTATCAACATGGTGATTGTTATCTGGCACACCAGAGGCTCGCAATTATTGATCCTGCGTCTGGTGATCAACCTCTTTACAATGAAGACAAGAAGATTGTTGTTACGGTAGATCACCTGGCTTAATTATTTGCTACTAGTACAATCTTTCAGCAGTCACACAAAATTTCAAGTGTCTAAACCTCAGATTGAACGTAGCATTTATTTGATTGTTAACTCATGCATCGAAATGTAGGTAAACGGAGAAATATACAACCACGAGAAATTGCGAAAGCATTTGCCTAATCATAAATTTTGGACAGGAAGCGATTGTGATGTTATTGCACATCTTGTAAGTATCTGACGTCTTAAACTTTTACAGAGGGGACACGGTTATAAGTTCAAAATTTATCCTTCAACAGTAAGTTGTGATACTATGTTAATTGCTTCACAATTGATCTCTTATCAACAGTATGAAGAGTATGGAGAAAATTTTGTCGACATGCTGGACGGAATGTTCTCTTTTGTTTTACTGGATACCCGGGATAACAGCTTTCTTGCTGCTCGTGATGCCATTGGGATCACTTCTTTATATATTGGCTGGGGAATTGATGGTACAGATTACTGGACTCGGTTATATTACTTATACTCTGCTGGTCTTTTTGGTTTCTGGTTGATAACTTTTCCAAATTGTCTCCAGGCTCAATATGGATATCGTCTGAACTAAAAGGTTTGAATGATGAGTGTGAACATTTTGAAGTCTTTCCACCAGGACACCTGTATTCGAGCAAGACTGGTGGGCTCCGAAGATGGTATAATCCTCCTTGGTTCTCTGAATCTATTCCTTCAACTCCTTACGATCCCCTAGTTCTCAGACGTGCCTTTGAAGATGTGAGTCTAGCAAATTAACGCCTTATGAACAAGAAGCATTTGTAAAATATTTTTCGGTTACAAACAGCAATCTACGATGATATGTTTCATTAGAAGCAATTTTAATTTAACTTTGTGGTTGGGGAATGCAGGCTGTGACTAAAAGGTTAATGACCGATGTTCCTTTTGGAGTTCTTTTATCCGGAGGTCTTGATTCATCATTGGTAGCTTCTATTACTGCTCGTCACTTGGCCGACACGAAAGCTGCCAAGCAATGGGGAGCGCAACTTCATTCTTTCTGTGTTGGCCTTGAGGTCGGTCATATCATGTTGATAGATTTTAGATCCTGAAAAAACTGCTTATAGTAATAGTAATCCTTTATAATGGGGTCCTTTTCACTTCTTGAGCAGGGTTCTCCAGATCTAAAGGCCGCAAAAGAAGTTGCTGATTATTTGGGTACTGTACATCATGAGTTTCACTTTACTGTTCAGGTACACTACACTCTTCAAATCCAAAGGAGGAACGATTTTTATTTTTATTTTTTTGGGGATTGTTCTATCTGCGTCCTTATAGTTTCTTATGGAATGAATGATCCATTCTTTATGTTATATTGCAGGATGGTATTGATGCTATTGAGGATGTTATATATCACATTGAGACTTACGATGTCACGACAATCAGAGCAAGCACTCCTATGTTCCTTATGTCACGGAAGATTAAATCACTGGGAGTAAAGATGGTAATATCAGGTGAAGGTTCTGATGAGATTTTTGGAGGCTACTTGTACTTCCACAAGGCACCTAACAAAGAAGAGTTCCATCAGGAAACGTGTCGCAAGGTTGTATAAACCTTACATTGCCTGTTTCCCTTGTCTAGAGGATTTTGAAAACATAAATGAAATCAAATTGATTGAATTTTTCATCTACTTGTAGATAAAGGCTCTTCACCAATATGATTGCCTGCGAGCAAATAAGTCAACATCTGCATGGGGTGTAGAAGCCCGTGTTCCATTTCTGGACAAAGAATTCATCAATGTCGCTATGGGCATTGACCCCGAGTGGAAGATGGTAACTTTTTCCCCCCTCTGTTTTTCAAGAAACATGGAGTTACTAGTGGGACTTTTGTCATTTACCATATTCCAAATTGATTATAAACTGATCTTGATTTTCCTCTTTAATTCAATCCATTTCAGATCAAACCAGAACAGGGGCATATGGAGAAGTGGATCTTAAGGAGGGCCTTTGATGATGAGGAACATCCGTATCTTCCAAAGGTCCTTAAATAATTGATTTGTCGAATTGTCACCACTAAATTTCTCAGTTGAGAATTTCATGTCTCTAACGTGCTCTATTTGACCAACTGCAGCATATTCTGTACAGACAAAAAGAACAATTTAGTGATGGTGTCGGATATAGTTGGATAGATGGGCTTAAAGCCCATGCCGAAGAGCATGTATGTATATTATTGTTATTTTCACTAATTTTGAACCATATTCTTTACTAGCTGCTGCTGATTTACTGTATATTTTCCTGCAAATAATTCTTTCTGAATCTATTTGTTGATCATAGCTTACTCTCATTCTATTAAGCCATAATTTCCATGGTTGTTAATTCATGCAATTTCTACTAATAGGTAACTGACAAGATGATGCTTAATGCTGCACATATCTTCCTGCAAAATACCCCAACCACGAAGGAAGCATACTACTATAGAATGATCTTTGAGAGATTCTTTCCACAGGTATTTCTGTTAATACCACATTAAAATTTTTTGCAGCAGTTGACATATTTGGCAAGTGGATGGACACTAATAGTAGTAAAAACAGGAAAAGATTTTAAAATCTTGTTCATTTTATACCGTTGATTATCCTGTCAAATCTACCTTAACTCTGTGGATCGAACATGTTCTAGTTATACAGTGACATTAGAGCTGGTCTGACTATATCATATTCGTTTGGATCTACAGAATTCAGCTAATCTAACTGTTCCGGGTGGAGCAAGTGTGGCATGCAGCACTGCTAAAGCTGTGGAGTGGGATAGTTCTTGGTCGGAAAACCTAGATCCATCTGGTAGGGCTGCCATTGGTGTCCATAACTCTGCTTACGGAGACCAAAAACCAATGTCTGTTGCTAATGGGAATTCGATGTCTAAGATTGTGGATGGAATTCATCTGGGAGTGACTGCTCCAGAGCTTTCCATCCAGAGCTAATGTCTAGTTCTGATGTTGCTCAAATCGGAGATTGTGGAAAAATGTAAGCATTGTTTTTACTCTAAAGCTGTATTGTAGAAATTAAGTGTATTATTATGAAATTAGAATAAGAAAACATATAGTGGTAGGAAGTTTAGATTGCTGTTTATTGATATTCTACCTTCTACTACTATTGTTACAATGTGTGATATGCTTGGTGTGATGAATATAATTAGTCTCTTTCTTGTGTCAAAGATTTCTTGACGAATTTTTTAATGGTATGTAGGTAGCGTTTAATTTTCTTGTAAATTTGACACGAAGTTTGTAAGTTTGTAATTTTATCGCTCGAGTTCAACGCACCAGAACATGTGTTACTAACGATTTCAACATGCTCCTTCTGAAATTGTAGCATGTCATCAATGTAAAAGGACAAAATTACAAACTTTCGCACTTAAAACTATTTTATTTTGTACCAAATCGAGGCCTTTGTAATTTCTCGCTGCTTAGATGACTTCTTTAAGCTAAAAATCGATGTTCGAAATTCACACAGTTTGCTTTAATGCCCTACAATGTAACATACAAGTTGTTACATGTTGATTTCTTCATATAGTTCCCCAATGATAACAAATTAACATGTTGATTTCTTCATGTAGTTCCCCAATGATAACAAATTAACAAGTCTTTAGTTCCATTATTTTGATCCATTATTTTCTTCTCATGGCATGACAGAGTTTCCCATTTTGACTTCATTATTTTCTCGAGGCATCAAAAAAGCCTGACCTTCTTGTGAAATTAAAAGAACAAGAGAGAAGTATACTAAAAGAAAACAAAATAGTCAATAAAATTAATAAATTTGTGTATTTTATTTAAAATCAAAGCCCATATTTATAGGAAGGATTAGAGATATAACGATAATAATTTCTAGGACGGGAGGAGTACAATTCTTTCACTAATAAATTTACCACTTACAGCACTCCCACTTGAATGACACATTATAAAATATATGCCTCGTTAAAACATTGTCAAGAAAATTCAATGAGACAAAATTTGATCGAAGAAAAAAAATATGACTGCTTCACTGATTTCAATTCTTGTATCAATTCATCTTTGTCTTGTATGTCAATGTCTTCAATATTACAATTTATGGTGAAGTATGTCTTATATTTTCTTGTATAGTTTTCAAAATAACACAGTTTTCATACGAGATATTTATCAATATTTGATGACTGTAGTAACATGATGATCCAAAAATAGCTCTTGTAGATCCCTTTAGGAGTCTCATACATATAAGAGTATTATTTTGAAGGTAAGCATCTTATATGTTATGTGCATTCATTACACAAAAAATATGCCTTCGTTAAAACCTTATTAGAAAAAATCCTGTAAGAAAAATCTTAATGAAAGAAAAAGAGTATATTATTCCTTTGAATATGATATAAAAGTTGTTTCATTAAAAATCTTGTCAGGAAAATTCAATGGAACAAAACCTTACTCAAGGGAAAAAGTGTACAACGCGTATTTACTCCCCCATGATAATATTACTTGAATCACGGCCTTTGTAATTTCCAGAGTACCAATGCTTAGATGACTTCTTTAAGCTACAAATCAAGTTCACAGTTTGCTTTAATGCCGTCAATGTAAAATGCAAGTTGTTACATGTTGATTTCTTTGTGTAGTTCTCCAATGGCAACAAAGTAGCAATAGTCTTTATGTCCATTAATTTGATCCTTTATTTTCTTCAGATGGCATGATAGAGTTTACAATTTTGACTCCCATTATTTTCTCAGAGGCATCAGTAAAGCTTGATCTCGTGAAATTAAACGAACAAGAGAAGTATAAGAAAAGAAAAATAAGTCTATAAAATTGTGTTATATATCATTATATCATGACCCTTGTATAGGATTCTGATGAGTTACAATATGATAACTCTTTTAGGGTGAGTAGACTTATCTAAATATCTTGATAAGATTAAATAGTTATCAATAATTATATCATAATTTTACAATACTCGTCCATTTGATAACTATTTGCACAATAATTAAATTGTTAAAAATTTAGTTTGACAAAAATGCGGAGGTACAAAAATACCAACTGAAGGGAAAAAAGAGTATAGTTAATAATGAAAAAATGAATCAATAAAATGACGCCTCGTTAAGATCTTATAAAAAAAATTCAATGGGACAAAGTTTGAATGAAAGAAAAATAGTACAACTATTCCTCCTAACTTCAATTAATGAAAGTCATTGTATCGAATCATTCATGTCTTATATGTCAACGTCCCCAAATATCATAATTCTGATGAAATATGTTTCATATTGTCTTGTTAAAGCGTTTAAGCAATATCATCTTCATTCAAGGTATTCATCTATCTTTGGTGATTGTAGTAACATGATGATTCGATAAAAAAAATATATATCTTTTTTTGTTATTTTCTTCATGAGTTTCACACACAAATTGTAACATATAATGATATTATTTTGAGGGTAAATATCTTGTAGATTATGAACATTAATTACAAAAAAATGACTCGTTAAAATCTTATTAGGAAAAATTCGTAGAAAAATCAAAGTAAAAGGAGTACATTGTTGTTTTGAACTCTATAAAGTTGTATTATTAAAACCTTGTTAGAAAAATTCAATGGGACAAAACTTTAATCAAGGAAAAAAGAGTACAATACGTATTTACTCTTGCTCGTGATAATATCACTTGAATTATATGATTCAGACATATTAAATCCTTCAGGGACAGTTTTAATAGTCATGCCGATGATTTGGGTATAATCACATATACGCATATCAAATTTTATGTATTATCAGGATAACAAGATATAGATTGTGATTACATCCATCACATGATAATTTATGCATTTAGACAAGTTTGTGCAAAAAATATTATATTGAGAGTCGTGCATTACATATTATAACTTTAATTTTTTTCATTTTAAGAATCGTATAAGCATACCCCTTTAGATGTTTGAGCTGTAGGTTCACGTACATTAGGTTTCTTTAGTAAGTTCAATTTTATTAGTTTGCGTTCTTTTATTTGATCGATTATTTCTAAGTTGGTATTCTTCGATTAATTATTTTAATATTGTTGCTATCATTGATAATATGAAAAGCTAAACTATTTACAAAAGTGTTGTCAACAATTTTATCTTTTCAATTCTATTTATTTTCTTATAATGACATAACTTATTGAATATATCAAATTTCAATATTTTAGGTACCTAAACCTTTTCTGAGATTTTACAATTTGTTATGTTTATATAATCTCCAAAAGTATACGTCTCCTAATGATATTATCTTTACTATTTGTTCCATTTCTCTTTTGAAGGTTTTTGTCTTCTAATCAGGGGCGGAGCCAGGATTGAGTGGTACGGGGGGCTACTGGGTTGGACAGTGGGCTACTAGGTTGGACAGTAGAAAAAAATAGACTATAACCAATTNTTTTTTTTTTTTTTTTTTTTTTTTTAAATTTGGCTTGGGCTGGGGTGGGCAACCCCTATCTCCGCCCCTGCTTCTAATCGCACTTCATGCATGCCATTGATTCATCAGATATGAAGTTAAATATTTAAAGTTTTAATAGGATAGCAAACAAATATTGTCTATCATCATTTTATCATAATTAATAAAGGATTAAATAACACAACATAAGTGGATGAATACTAATTTTATTGTGATATAAAATTAACATAATGTCCACAAATTTTTTTATCCAAGAAAATGTTATGCAAAACCAATACAATACAATGTACTGTATCAAATATTGGTGCATAATTGATAGCACAAAAGATGTTTTATACTTTCCTTTTGGGGTAAGTAATTATTCATAAAATTCATATTTAGATAATATCTCTTATTGAAATCAAATAACATAAAATTCTTCAGAAATATTTATATATGGAAATTTTCTTCTTCAGGGGTAATAATATATTAATTTTTATAAACATGAATATATAAAGGTGTTTTTAATTAAAAATTACTATGTAATATTTTTCTAAAATATTAAAATTACAAAATAATGTTTTTAAGGAAAATCACAACTAAAATAGACATTCAGGATTTACATACAAATAATAATTAGCAAAAAAATTAAAAAATAAAAAATCAAATGGTCATGTACTTGTAGTTGCATATTTAAAATTCTTATAGGATATTTAAATACACGTATCATGTTTTTTTAGTACACTATGATATTCTTTAGAGATATTGTAATACTAATTTTTATACAATTATATATACTTCTTCAAGAGTATAAATAAAATACTTTTTCTGACAAATCAATATAAATAAAGCCATTTTTTAAAATAACCAAATATTCTTCTAGAACAATAGACTGTTTGTATATAAATTATGCTTATCTAGGAGCATTAAGATATTTAATAGATTTAGACTTGTATAAAAATAATTTTGATACTAACACAATACTCTTTTACAATATTAATTGTATGAAATTTTGATTTCTTCATGAATACGATAATATTATTTTTGAATATTTATTTAGTTGGGTTGTGTTTATTTAGGAACATCTACACAAGTTACTTTATACTATTCATATTAAGTTGTACTTCTTGAAGAGTAACAACATCATAACATTTTGAAATATCGATAAGAGTATATTTTGGTTTATTAATTTGTCATGTGGACATACATATGTAACTAATTATGTATAAGATTATCTTAAAATTGGACTCAATTAAAGTGATTTAATAAAGAATT
Organism: Fraxinus quadrangulata; assembly: GCA_903798255.1. NCBI lineage: Eukaryota > Viridiplantae > Streptophyta > Magnoliopsida > Lamiales > Oleaceae > Fraxinus > Fraxinus quadrangulata. The sequence continues at coordinate 44,114 of CAIGRB010086120.1, read as the reverse complement.
AAATTGTTAGGTTTAAAGCATTTATATAAAATGTGAGCCGAATTATATGTGTAGAGACCTGATCTATTGTGGTTGTATTTGACGATGAGACACATACATATGAAAACTATAAATAAGGTTATGGTTCACAATTCATATGTGATTCGCATTCTTTGTATCATCTCATTAACACAAGAATTTATAGAGAAAACATATTGAAGGAAAAGATAAAAAACCCACAATCAATAATAAGGATTGAAAAAAAAAGAATTAAGAAGGATTTGAGCAATTAAATCAAAGAACAAGACAATCAAAATTATTGAGTAAGAAGCCAAAATCAAGATCAAGAACTCAAAAATCAAAAAAGTCGATAATCGAGAATCAAGATCCGGAATCAAAATCTGGTATTAAAGAATCATTCTCAAAGAATTAAGGTATGTTCTGCATTATTAATTTTCTTGGTGATTTAACATGGAAAATTCTGACAATAAAGTAATTATGTTTTCTAGTTTTATAAAGTTTAAAATTTCATAAAGTTTTAACAAGTGGTATCAGATCCACCTCTATGTTAAATAATTGAGATTCAAAAAAGAATTTTAAGGTTGAAATTCATATTTTGGATTTCTTAGTTTTGGGATGTGAATTTCAAACCTTAAATTTCAAAATTTTGGATTTTTTTTTGTGGTTTCAAATTTGACAATCTTAGAAATTAATTGTTGAATTTGATTACGATTATAATTGATTACTTTATGTTGTATTCCGAATTCAACATTAAGAAAAAGTTTTGCTAATTTTTCATTAAGGATTAAAACATGAGTAATTAATTATTGGGGATTTCAAAATAAATAATAAAAAAATCAAAAGACTAAAGGGGCAATTAAATTTCAAATTCTGGAACTAAAATAGATTAATTGAAATAACATGTTNAAATGTCATTAAGAAAATCCATTATAAAAAGTAGAAAGATTCTGGATAACTTTTTAGTCTTTTTCCAAGAAAATAAGGATTGTGACAGGACTGATGAAAGAAGAACTAATCAATCAAATTTCATCAAGTCATGCAAAGGAATAATTCTAAAGAGTTGATTGATATCATGCATAAATATATAAATTTCATAAGTAACAATAACGTTTGGGAACTCATTACATTGCTTGAAGATGCGAAACCTATTGGTTGTAACTGAATATTTAAAATTAAGAGGGATTTCAATGGTGATGTGGAGAGATATGAGGTTCGTTTTGTTGCAAATAGCTTTACTCAAACGGAAGGTATTGACATTAAAGAGATATTTCTTTCTAGTTTCTATGAAAGGTTTTTGTAGGATTATTATGACATTTGTGACACATTTTGATCTTAAACTACGTCAGATGATTTACAAATTAAAGAAATCCATCTATGAGCTTAAGTTGGTTTTCCGTAATGGTATCACAAATTTCATTAAATAATTAAATAATTTGGTTTTGAGATAAATTTAGTTGATGATTGTGTATATCACTAATATAGTGGGAGTAAGCATATTTTTTAGTATTGTATGTCGATGACATACTGCTTGCATACAATGATATAAATTTATTGTACGAAACCAAGAAATTTCTATTATAGAATTTTGAAATAAAAAATCTTGATGATGCTTCTTTTGTATTAAGGATATAGATACATAGGGATCGTTCTCGTTGTATTTTTTTTTATTATCACAAAAGAATTATATCGATAAGGTTCTTAAAAAAATTATGGGATGCATGAATGAAAATCAAGTGATAAACGTACAACTAAGGGAGACAACTTTAGTCTCAATCAATGCCCTAAGAATGAATTTAAAAAAAATGAAATACATGAAATTTCTTATACTTCAACAGTTGAAAGTTTAATGTATGCTTAAGTTTGCACATATTTGGATATAGTATTCATTGTTGGAATACTATGCAAATATTTAATTAACTTTGTGATGAAAATTTGGAAAGCAACAATTAGGTTATTCGGTATTTATAGAGAACTAAGGATTACATGATCACATTCAGGAAAATCAGACCAATTAGAGATTATTGGATATTTTGATTTTGATTATGAAATATGACTGCAAAATATTGTCACTAGGCTACATATTTTGGATGTATTTAAAATATCACTTTAGCTATTATGTGACAAGAGCAATTTTGTATTCCACAGGAGTTTGATAATGTCAAAATTTATAGACATTAAATTCCTAGATGCCAAGGAAATAATTCAAAGTGGTTAGAGTTCTATAAAACATATTAGGACAAATTCCATAATTGTGTATCTATTTAATAGATGGCTACCACCCAAAATCTTTCATGAGCATAACACTTACATAGGTGTTGCATCTTTTGATGATATGTCAGTTTAGTGGGAGCTTGTATTCGGATGTTGTTTGTTTTAGACATATATTTTTATCCATGAATATTCGGTTTATTTTAGAAATAAAATATTCAGTTTAGTTTCACTCTTATTAAAATTTATGGTTGATCTCTTTAAATAATAAGGTATGACTAGTTGGAAATATGCATTTTGGATCACATTACATGTAATTTCCATACTATACATCCATACTTGATCCGTATCATTTGATTGTATTGATATACATAATCATTGAATGTTTAATTATGATATTTGTAATGAATACCGTTTTGATCCTATATTGATTAATTAATGGACGAGATTGTTCGAAAATGCTATTGGTTATGATAACAATAGTTTCGATGTCATAAGATTATACACATTTATAAGGTAACATATGTGGCCCAAATGGGAGATTGTTAGATATATTAATTTGTTATGTGAGTCTACATATGTAATTAATTGTGTATAAGGTTATCTTAAAGTTGAGCCCAATTAAAGTGATCTAATAAAAAATTAAATTGTTGAGTTTATGACATTTAAATAAAGTGTGGGTTGGATTATATATGTAGAGATCGAATTCATTATGATTGTATTTGACGATAAACCAAATACATATAGAAACTATAAATAAAATTATAGTCCCCAATTTATATGTGATTCGCATTTTTTTTTTTCATCCTATCAACACAAGAATTAATAGAGAAAACATATTGAAGAGGAAGATCTAAATCTCATAATAAAAGACAAGGATTGAAAGAAAAAAAATAAGAATCAAGAAAAATGATTGGAACAATTAAATCGATGAATAAGATAATCAAGATTATGGAGCAAGAAGTCAAAATCAAGTTCAAGAACTTAAGAGTCAAAAAAGTCTATAATCAAGAAACAAGATCCGGAATCAAAATCTGGTATTAAAAAATCATTCCCCAAGAATTAATGTATGCTCCGCATTATTAATTTTTTTGGTGATTTGACATGGAGGATCTTGGCAATAATGTAATTAGATTTTTTAGTTTTATAAAGTTAAAAGTTTCAATAGTATAATGCTTCTTTCGGACATTAGTAAAATATTCTTTTTTAAATATTCACGTGTGTGAAATTATGCTTATGCAGGAACAAAATAAAAAATTCTTATGGAATACTGATACGTAGCAATAATACATTACGCATGAAATGTAATGAATGGTTCGTATATTTCAAATGTTTATTTTGATTTAACTATTTGTAACTCAATTTGCTGTGCGAGAAGTGAACATGAATGTGCATCAAATTCAGCCATAACTGGCTACGTTTCTATAGTTGCTCCTCTTCATTCTCAACGACTTCATAATTAATCATTTTAAATTAGCAAAATGATCAAGTTGCTTGATAAAATAGTTCCTTTAATAGAGAAATCATAAACATTTTTTCAGTAAATACGCTGAGTAATGTCACAATGGCATCACAAATTAAAGAATTCGTTTCATTTATAAACATCTAATGATGAACAATATATATAAAATACTCTATCACAATACATCACGTGTCAAGGACAAGTGCGTGTGTATCTGGGGAGCGTTCATCTTACAATAATGGTTAAGATTTATTTTCTTGAAATCTTCTAAAATTTAGAAATTGGCCTCACCCTAATACCCTTATCCCCACTCCACCTAAATCTTCCTACCCCATCCCCTCCTCTTCTTCCCCTCTCACTATACATATGCAATTTCAAACATGGTGAGAAAGAATAGAACAGAATTCTTGAAATAGGTTCGAAGTTTTTTCACTATTGGGGTTGTGAAAAGATGGTTTGGTTGAGCAGAATTAGAGCTCGACATGACCCTTTCGGTTTTTCAATCAAGGTTTCATTGAACGGAGTATTAGATTGATGCATCAAAAATTTAAAATTTGTGGCCATGCGATAATTATGATTCACAATGTGCAATATAAAAAAAATTATATGGATACACAATATTTTGAGATATTTTTTAACAATTCAAAATTCTTCATTTATTTAAGGAAAAGTATGAAGAAAACAATAGGATTCATACATGTGGAATCTATTAGCAATACTCCAATGCAGAAATTCGAAATTAAAATATAAAAAGATTGAATTAAATAGAGGTTTATTTGAGTATCATTTTTTGAGAAAATAGATTTCGTAATAGTGATTTTTTTGGAGAATGTGTGACTAAAAAGTAGAGAAATTTTTGATTTTGAGTGTAAAATTATCTTATTGAAAAAGTTATGTGGTTGAAAATGAGTTTAAAAAAATTAATTTCAAAGAATGTACATCAAATAAGGGCTTAATTGACGGAATAAAAAATAAACTCTTTGTTTTTGAATCTATAGATCAGAGAGAGAGAGAGAGAGAGAGAGAGAGAGAGATCTACCTAGGTACAGTTAAATCTCGATAAAGTAATACCGTCGGGATCAGAAAAAAATATTCATTTAGCGAGGTTATTTATTTATCGATAATTGAATAAATTATTCATTTATCGATAAACAAATATTTATTATTTTAGAGAGAACTTTTCAATATAAAATATGTACATTGTATGTGGTAAGAAAAATCAAAAGACACTAATCAAAGTATTATTTGAAT
>CAIGRB010086120.1:20828-33560 GCA_903798255.1 Fraxinus quadrangulata | reverse complement strand
TTTTTTTTTTTTTTTTTTTTCAAATTTCCAACTATAAGATTTGGGTCATTACATCCTTGGCATAAATTTTTCATTGTATTCAGAATTTGGTCGAAAAAGTACTAATTCACGAATTTGTAGTGGAAACAAGTAATCCAATTGAATAATATAAGAAATTCAACACGTCAATTGAATGAATCCTTGACAAGCATTATATAAAAAAATCTTAATTTTCTTTTGTAGCTAAAAATTTGTTTTTCATGAAAAAACGATAAGTAAATTATATATAGACATGATTCAACAATAGTTATTTCATTGGTTCAATGCCATGCCATGCCATGCCATGCCATGTCTTCTTAAGCAGTCAAATTGAGGTTGTAAGTGCTGCTACCCTCAAATCCAATTACCACAAGAAATTCCATATGAAATCAATGATTGCTCTTAAGAAAGTCCAAATTCCCAAAAGGAATTCCGAAGGAAGCAGTAAGGATTGCTCTTAAGCAGTTTTAGTTGAGATTGCAAGTGTTGCAACACTTATTCCCATATAGAATTCTAGAAGAAGCAAGATTACTCTTAAGTCCAAATTCCTAGAAGGAAATCCCGAGGAAGAAATAAGACGTCTGAGCTGAGGTTGTAAATGCTGCAATACTTCTAGCCAAATCTTCATAAGAAATTTCAAAGGCAGAACTAATGATTTCTCTTAAGTAGTCCCAGCTGAGATTATAAGTGCTACAACACTCAACTAATTTTATTAGAAATTACAGAGTAAGAGATAAGGATTGCTCTTAAGTAATCTGAGCTGAGGTTTCACAAAGATGAAACACCTAGCAGAGTTTCCAAAGAAGTTTAAAGAAAAGTTGAGGTATGCCTATAAAAAAAATCCGACTAAAGTAAAGAGTTATGTATTCGAGCTCGGCTAAAAATATTTATAAAATCCTAGTTGCACAAAAGTAAAGACAAAAAAGAAAGTTACAACGTAGAAAATGAAAGTACAAAAAGGAACAAAATGAAGCTAAGACGAGGAAGGCAATTTACTCTAGGAAGAGAACTCGGCAGAGGGAATGTCACCTTCAAGAGAATTCTGAGAAGTGTTAGCACTAGTCATCTTTACTAGGACATCCTTTCGAGACTGAAGAGCTTCATGAAGAAATCCCATGTCGAACTCCGATCTCATCTCCTCGATATGTTTGATGACTTTGACTAGGATCACAATGTAGGCTCTTGAGCTACAACATCAAAGCTAGGGACTCCCTACACTCATTTACTGCCCTGGTAGCCCTGGCCACTAGCTCTTTAGCTCAGACTTCTCATTTGTTACCTTTTTTTCCTCAGTTTCAGCTCGAGCCCGGGCCTAATTCCTCCAAATCTTATGGCTTTAAGCTCTTCCTTTAGATCAGCTTTTAGTTGGGCCTTCGAATCTAGCTCGACTTCCAAACCCTTGTCTAGCCACCTTTTCTTGTCATGTATGTGGTAAGTCCTCTTTGCCTCGACTCCTTGGTGTTAGACAAAAATCGATCCAGAGCAATTATGTGGAAATGAATTGAATTGAATTGAAAAATCGAAATACCATAGGGATCGATTCATACCTCTGACCATTGATGATGTTGCAAAAACTCTCATTTCTACAGATAATGGAACTTCCAAACTCTCAACACTCTCAATAGATGGTGTATATTGTATTTCCAGTGGTTGAGCTTGGGACCAAAACCTCTCTCTCTCTATATATATATATATATAGAGGTTTTGGTCCCAAGTTCATCATCAAATTATGACTTAGGTTACCAATCAATTGATGGTGAAACTGAAACTCACTAAATGTTGAAACTGAACCCATGAATGTGGACCATCAATTGCCCATTAAAAAAAGGAGAATGGTGGACAGTTACATTCTCCCACTTGGTCCATGCATTCAATCTAATGTTTCAACTTAATCCCATCGATTATCCTTAAGAAACAAATACACGAATCATGACGATGTGTCCTCTAATAACAAGTATAATCTTCCATGTATTACAATGTATTTAGCTCCTCAAGAATTATTCTTCATAAGGTAACAATATTTAATGAAAAGACCTTATGTCTTACTCTTGGTCCTATATAAATGTATTTTCTCAAATAAATTAAGGCGCGCATAAATATGAGAAAATATCACAATAAATAAGAGTTCCATACAAAAATGGTATATACCAATACATAGTGGAACCAAGTTCAATTTTCTCTACATGATCTTTGAATTTCAATGGTGGCATGCCCTTAGTCAAATGATCAGCAATCATCAATTTGGTGCTTAAATGCTCAATGACCACTTTCTTTTCTTAATACGTTCTCTTATAGCTAAATACTTAAATGTCGATATGTTTACTTAGACTATCATTTTTGTTGTTCTTAGCCATAAAGATAGCAGCCGAATTGTCGCAATAAATTCTTAATGACCTAGAAATAGAATCCATAACTCTAAGCCTAGATATGAAACTCTTGATCCATACACCATGCGAAGTACCCTCAAAACAAGAAACGAACTGGACTTCCATAGTAGAAGTAGCACTCAAGGTTTGTTTGGCACTCCTCCATGATACAACTCCACCAGCCATCATAAAAATATAAACTGATGTTGATTTTCGTGATTTAACATAGTCGGCAAAGTTTGAATCTGAGTATCTAATCACTTCCAGGTTATTTGTTCGTTTATACATAAGCATGTAATATTTGGTGCCTTGAAGATACCTAATTACTTTCTTTGCTACTTTCCAGTGGTCCATATTTGGATTACTTTGATATCATCCTAACTTTCCTATAACAAATGCAATATCAGGCCTTGTGCAGACTTGAACATATATTAGGATTATGACAGCAGAAGCATATGGAATCGTTTTCATTTGTTCACTTTCCAAATAATTTTTCGGGCATTGGTTCAAATTGAACCTATCACCTTTCACAATGGGAGCTACACTTAGTGAACAATCTTTCATCAGAATCTCTCTAAAACTTTGTTGATATAGATTTCTTGAGACAAATCCAAAATTCCTCGTAATCTGTCTCTATGAATCTTAATGCCAATGACATAAGATGCCTCACCTATATCTTTCACATCGAAATGTTTAGAGAGGAATTGTTTCTCAAGTAACAAAACCATTTTCATTGGTTGCAAGTAAAATGTCATCTATATATAAAACAAGAAAACAAATCTTACTCTCATTAACCTTCTGGTATATACATTGATCCATATGATTTTCAACAAATTCAAATGAAGAAATTACTCAATGAAATTTTAAATATCATTGACGGGATGCTTGTTTTAAATCGTATATAGACTTCTTAAGCTTACATACCAAGTGCTCACCATCATCAGAGGGAAATCCTTTAGATTATTTCATATAAACATCTTCCTCTAAATCTCCATTGAGAAATGTTGTTTTCATATCCATTTGTTGTAACTCAAGGTCAAAATAGGCTACTAATGCCAAAATAATACGTAGAGAATCTTTCTTAGATACTGGAAAGAAAGTCTCCATATAATCAATTCCCTCATTTTGAGTGAATCTCACAGCAACAAGTCTTGTCTTGTATCTCTCAATATTGCCTAGGGAGTCTTTCTTAGTCTTGAAGACTCATTTACAACCAATGGCTTTGGCAACAATAGGCAACTCAACAAGATCCCAGACTCCATTACTCTTCATGGAACTCATCTCTTTCTTCATGATATTGTACCATAATTCTAATCCTGTACAATTCATGGCCTGTGAAAAATGATTCAGGATCATTTTTAGCTCCAATATTATGGTCAATTTCTTGTAAATACTCTTCATAATCACTATGAATTGCTGCCATTTTGGTTCTAGTAGATCATCTTAATATTGTAACATCATCTTTTTGAGAAGCTCGTAGTTCAACTGTTTCTTCAGGAAATTTTGAAAATTCCTAAATTACCTGATCTACTTGAACATTGTCAGTAGCTTGTGGAATTTCAATGATTGGTCGTTAGGCACCTGTTTGTACTTGAGGGGTGCTGTGAACTATGACTAATCTGTCAATCGAGGTGGAATGTTGAGATTCCAAATGATCATGCTTGGGAACTTTGTTCCTGGTTGGACTGCTCCCACTAACCAAGTCATTCTCATGAAACTTAGCATTTCTTGATTCCACAATCTTAGTGTTGTGAGATGGACAGTAAAATCTATATCCCTTAGACCTTTCAATGAAATACCCATTAATGGTCATTGGGTCCAACTTCTTCTCTTGTGGATTATAGATTCTCACTTTAGATGGGCATCCCCAAACGTGCATATATCGCAAACTTGGTTTCCAACCTTCCAATAGTTCAAATGGCATCTTTGGGACAACCGTAGTTGAAACTCGGTTTAATATATACACAGTCGTCTTAAGTGCTTCAGTCCACAAGGATTTAGGAAGATTAGAGTTACTAATCATGCTCCGCACCATGTCCAGTAATGCTCTACTTCTTCTTTCTGCTACATTATTCTGGTCTGGTGAACCAGGTATGGTATATTAGGTAACTATTCCATGATCTTGAAGAAACTTAGCAAATGGACCAAGTGCTTGTCCATCATCTGCCTACCGTAATATTCTCCACCTCTATATGATCTTACGATCTTAATCTACTTCTCATATTGTTTCTCTACTTCAGCCTTAAATGTTTTAAATGCATCCAATGCTTCGCTCTTAAAACACCAATGCAGAGGTAATATAATGGCTCTGATACCAAATGTTAGACAAAAATCGATCCAGATCAATTATGCGGAAATGAATTGGATCGAAAAATCGAAATACTATAGGGATCGATTCATACCTCCGGCCATTGATGATATTGCAGAAGCTCTCCTTTCTACACGTAATGGAACTTCCAAACTCTCAATAGATGATGTATATTATATTTTCAGTGGTTGAGCTTGGGACCAAAACCTCTATATATATAGCAAAAACTCCCATAAAATTATGGCTTAGATTACCAACCAATTGATGATAAAACTGAAACTCACTAAATGTTGAAACTGAATCCATGAATGTGGACCATCAATTGTCCCATCAATTGCTTGTTGAAGTAACGTGAATAGTGGACAGTTACACTTGGAAGATGGCCAAAGCATCGCTCCGAAGCTTTGTAACCTTCTTTTCCTCGATCTTGACCTAATTAAACGTGGTAGTCAAAATGAGTAAAGGCATAAAGCAAAAATACAATGGAAAATGGCTGAACTAGCTTACCTTGTTAGTAACAACCATCATGCAAAGCACAAACCTGTCAGCATGAAGTTCAATTGTATAACAAGCCTCAAGCACGCTCATCTGACCTAAAAAACATGTTCAATCTCATTCCAGCTCTGAGTAAAAAGGTCTACAGAATGATGGATTAAGAGCTCCTTTTTTATTCTATGGAAGTGGAAGTGACATAACCATTATTTTCTCGCTATGTGCCATTCACAAAACTAACATACAACGGATCGACCCCCAACATTGAAACACCATAGCTCCGAACCAGAAAGTGAAGGTTCAAACTCTTTGTATGAAAAATCTAGACTTCAGGGGACAATTGTTGGTGTTTGAACTCACGAACATCTAGAGCCTGGTCCAAAAAGGATCAAAAGAAACTTAACAATAATACCCAAAATCATAGCACGAGGTCGAATTAAAAGCTCATCCATTGAGCTCGAACAAAAATAAGAGGTCAGACTAAAAGCTCGTTCGTTGAGCTTTAGCACGAGTTTCGCCGTCACCAGTAAAAATTATCATTACATATCTAAAAAGGTGTTCCAAAGTGATGTTTCAACACCTCCTAAACAACAAATCAAAAGAAGATAAGTGTCGCTCCTAAAGTTGGCACCACAATTTTTCACCAATTAAGAGAATAATGATTGCCTAGGTAACACGCAATCATGACCTAGGCTACGGGTGAAATGATGACCTGATTAGATGAACTCAACAGCCAATCAAAACTCTTCAAATTGAATAGTGGCACACAAATTGAGGTGGCATGGCACACAAATTGGGATTGACATGAAAGACAAACCAAGATCGACACTGTAGCTTGACAAGACAAGGACGACAAGCTCCTGATTGAAATACCTATAAATATGGGCAATGCATGATCTTCTACAAAGGAGAGAGCTGAGGCACTCCCTGTAAGACTCCCCTATAAATGGTTGAGCTAAGCAATTCTCTCTAATACAGTATCGAGCTAAGCAATTCCTTGAAAAATAATTTCAAAAAAACACTTCTCAATGAATTACTATTTTCTTTACAATATCTCAACAATTACATAGAATTACTTTAATAAATTTCTCTTAAATTTATCTATACTATCACGTCGATTTTAATCATCAACATAGATCATCAGGTAAAAGTAAAATATCATGCGATGGTCATGGAAATCTTCCTTTTAATTATATGATGATTGTTATGACCATTATCTCATAACCTCTAAGTAAAAGTCGAAATGGGTTTATTTCAAACTTGCTCTACGTTTGTTCGGGACAAATATGAATTGTTTATTTTTTCTGAGTCCTTAGATAATTAATTAAAAATAGCTAACTAAATGAACCGTTATGTAAAAAAATGTGTTACGGCTCAAATACGCAGAATTGAATGGTTTTGACGAGCCAAATTCAGTGGGCATGAAATTATAATAAAATAATACAAAAGAAGATTATTATTAGTTTCTAGAAAATATACAAGAACAGTAGATTGAATTTTCTGAGTCAGCTTTATCAATTATATAGAAACAAAAGGGTCCAACATTTGGTCCCCCAATATGTCAAAATCAGATCTGATTCAGACATCATTACGTATGCAGTGACGTGATATATCATTTCATTTTTAATTTTCTAGTAATTCAAACAAAATTGTTTTAAGAAATGGAGCACTCAATTGAGTGACAATATTAATTGAACGTCATTCGCTATTTTAAAATCTAACGTACAATAAATCAATCGATAGATTAAGAATTTCAAACTTTAAGACAAAAAATCATAAATAAAAAACGATATTTAGAATTCCAAAGTCGAATAAATAGAAGTTCTCTTCCGATCAGTAGCCCTTCCAATCAAACACAGATGGTGTGCGGTCCTCGATTTAATGTTTTCGTTCTAAAACACATAGTTATGTCAAAATATATTTAAATTTATATGTTAGAAAACATTTAGCTTACGTTTGACAACCATTATTTCAAAACTTTTGAATTCTCATATTCATCTTCAACCATATATTTACATAATATAATATTTTTCATGTAAATTTAAATTTTTTTAATATTTTAATCGTACATTCTTTTAAAATTACTATTTAAAAAATATATATTTTTTAAATAATGACCATCAAGTACGTAAATTAAAGTATATATTTGTTAAATCGAATGGTCTTGATGAGTCAAACTATGTGGGCTCCTAGACATTAATGGACGTGGCGAAAATTAGAGAAATGGGTTGAATTTGCTGACACGGCTTTGTCAACGGACCAACATTTTGGCCCCCACGCAAGTGTCGCGAGTGAGATTTAGATCCTTCGTATCAAATAAATATATATACACTACACATCATTGTACAACTCATGACGTATGCAATGACGAGACATATACTAAAAACAAACATTTTTTTACGAGTAGAAGAAAAAAAATAATTTATTTAATCTTGATAAGTTTTAACCATTAATATTTTATGAATTTCAAATTTTTTAGCCAAATATTTCATCAATTTTTATCAAAATCTACTAAAAATTTAATTTTAATTCTTATCAAACATGGGTTTAATTTTTAATTTTTTATTCTAAACCACTCGTCTAACCTTAAACTTTCAGAGGAGTAATATATATTCATTTAAATTGGCCCATTGCATGCAAACCGTGACTTTTTTTAATAAAAGTCTTAAACGTGTATAATTTTTTCAAGAAAAAGTGATGACGAAATTTGAATCTAAATNAATTATAGGTTATTTTTATATATATATTCAATAACCTATAATTTCTCCCAAATTATGTGAAATGGGTTGTAACAAAAAAAAAAAAAATAGGTCTCTCTCATAAAGCCGTAAATTAAGGGGAAAAAAAACAAAAAAGTTATGCTTGGGAGGCACTCCAACTTGAACTCATTCTAGAACGAATAATGCTACATATATCTTATTGTGTACCATAAGGTACATGTGACACTTCCTATTAGGTGGAGTGCTTGTGAGCCATGTGCTCCCTACAATAGGGAGACGTCATACAATTATGTGTATCATACTGTACATGTAGCATAAACCTTCTAGGACAATAACATTTATACAATTATTTTTGACAACATTGTTGACAATATTATGTGTCAAAAAAATATTGATTACAAAGATAAATTATTTTTTGAACCGTCCAATGATAACATGACGCTTAATATGTTATCAACAATATTATAAAAAAAGATTATACCCCTGTTTATTTATCATTAATTTAAAACATTGTTTACTACAGTAAGATTCTTCACTACACATTCACCCAATAAAATATTTTACACATAAACCAATAAAGTTATTTTAAATTTTAACGACACATTCTTCAAAAAATACTATTCATTACTCTATTTTTCTTCCAATAAAGAGAGATAAACACACCCTATATACCAAACATGATTCTTCATTCTAAATTATAATAGAACTGATTTATAATATATTCCATTATTTAGTACGAAGAATGTACATTGGAATCTATCAGAAACATTCTGTAGCTAATGTTCATCGTTGAAACTAATGAACTTCTAACAAGAAAAAGAGAGAAGAAAGTCTTATTCTAAATAGTAAATACACAGCTAATTAGTTAAATCCAAAGGCAAAGCCGCAAAATTAATACATCATCTTCGGCTCCGCATTCGAGCTCCCCAAGACATTCTTCCTTCCGAATCCTTTTTCCTTTGCTTCAATTCATTTAGTTGAGATTGCCACTTTATTTTCCAATCCCCTCTCTCGTCCCATCTCTGTTTGAAATTGAAAACGAAAACAAGAAATTGACTCAGTATTCTCTAACATCCATAACTTTTGAATAATCAAGAGAGAAAAAAGAAAAAATGATGGTAAAGAGATTTACCTGGTTATATTTATATCCTCTTCCAGAAGAAAAATTGAACGCCAATCCATTAGCTAAATCTTGATCATACAAAGCTCTGGTGTGTGGATCAGAAAGGGTTTCATATGCCTCTTTAACCAAGATAAATCTCCTGGTGTATTCATCCACACGCTCTGGTGGAGACACATCAGGATGATATTTTCTTGCCATTTGTTTATAAGCTTTCTTTATATCAGAAACCGACCCACTTTCTGTAATTCCCAACACATCGTAGAAACTGTCTGTGCTTTGCGTTGGTGCATAAAATGCCTTAAAACTTGCCCTAGAATGGGGTCTAGGAGTCTTCCCAGATGAAGTTTTCAATAGAATTCTAGAATTTGTCAACTGGGAACTGAAGGAAATGCTTGAAAAACTCTTGGGAATGGAATTTTTGTTGGGCTTATTCGGTGTTGTTGAACACAAATGAAAACGGGTTTTGGAACCCGAAACCACCGCACAACTCATTCTTCTGGTTTTGGCTTATTGAGCTTTTAGGTTTAAGTATGAAAATTTTCTTCTTCTTGGAGTGCCTCTCTTTGTATGTCTCTGTTTTTGAGTGTACCTAAATATATGTGGAAGAACTTGACGCGGTACAATTCTAGTCTTCTAGATGAGATTGTTTGTCTATGATGTTTCCATATTTTACTTTTCTCATGTTGGTAGGGACTGAGGGATTTTTTTTTTGGTGGCAGTGGCTAAAAATTTCTTTTGTTAATAATTAAATATTTTAAAAAATAAAAATCACAGACACTGTATTATTAGTCCGAGGTGCAAAGATAAACACATACTTAGGAGGGAAGTTTACCTCTAATTAAAAGGAATTTCTTATCTCACATGGGGACGAGAGTACACTGTAAAAACAAAAATTATACTTCAATTTATCATATGTCGATTGAAGTGTTTTTCAAGTGGTGTCTTGTTAATTAAAATAGATTCTGTATTATTGAACCCTAAATGTAACTTAGATAAGAATCATGTCGACATTTAGAATTCAATTTTATTTTTTATCTATAACTTAAATGATTATGAGTTCAAATTTTCCCATGAGTACAAAGTATTTGATAAAACTTAAAATCATTATGCATTTCATGTATTGATAATTTTAGTTTGATTTTGTTAAAAATTAAATTTTTAGTAAATTTTGAATGAAATGCATGATTGAAAAGTTAATAAAAATTATAAATTTAATTAAATATGAAATTAAAATTAATTGTTGATTAACTTTTTGAATTAACCCAATCCTCCGTAGACTTTTCAACGAAGTTTATGACTGATGTTCAAGATTAGTATGTAAATTGACCACTTGGCTTTTGGTAACTAATTTGTATTAATCAATGAATGAATGAGATTGACCGTGGATTGCTTTCTCTGATTTCTCTGGCTGGCGTGACTACTGCCAACGGTCCATTTGATCATTTGAACGCTGCAAACATATAAAACTCTCTCTAGAAGAAAGATTCACAAAGTAGCAATGAACTGTGTATCATGTTTTCTTTCTTTTTTTTGACATGCCATTTTAAAGGAAATTCGGCAATATTTAGTTAAATATGCAATAACTGTAAGTCTATCATGTTACACATCATTCAGCGAAGTTCCAAGCATTGGTCACTTGGCTGCTAGCTAACAAACCAACTCAGGCTCTCAATTCTCGTCACTATCTTACTTGGCCTAATCAAAACCATCAAATGTGGTAGTCAAAGTGAAGCGCTACCACTGTCAAAGTGCACGCAGAGGTCGAACCCTTCATGATCAAGATAGGTTTCCCACGACCTGCTACAATGCTAATCCAAAGCGACTGGCCTCTCAACATGAGAATGCATTTTTTGGTTTCACTTCTTCTAAGAGATCTCCGTACAAGATCGGATATTAATTGATGTGATCTTTCTACAGCAAAAACCTTTCAATCAACTTGTGAGTTTACTTTTCAGTTGTTAAGCTTAAACTATAAGGTGATTGCTTTTCAGAATCACTAAATGCCCCTAAGCTTAAAACTATAAAAGTGACACACAGAAGAAGAAGCCTCAACTGTTACAATGAAGACACATATCTTTCATCTAATGGCAACTATTTCACCTCTTCTAATATAAAAGCTTACATTTAGTATCATTTGAGGATAATGCAATTTTACACTAAATAGTATTATTTCTCGCTCTTATTTTCTCTTTACAATCGAATGTCTGTACACATACTCGTGACTCATGTCTTTTGTTCATTCCACACTCAAATATATACACAAGTTGACTAATTTGATTGACAGAGTGCTCGCGATTGTCTTTCTAACCATCGAAGAAGGTCAAGTGCTTTTAACGATTTGTTCAAGTGTACGGAGCTTTACGCGTGGAAGTGAGTGGAGTTAAGATCTGTTGACCACGTCATCAGTCAAAAATTGAGGTCAACATGAAGTATATGAAGTAAAAACTGAAGAAATATAATTCATTCATAATTATACTCTTGCCATATATTGAGATTTGCGTATGCATCATGAGAATGCTATATGTTCATCCTTACTTGGTTTACTACTTGACTGATTTTCCAACCTAATATGACAATTTGTTGGATCATTTTGGACTAATGTTTTTAGCGGTTAATTTCATTTTTGGACTGAACTTCCTTTAAAATTTCCGTTTGGGTCGCCTAACCTTAATTCTCACATTCAGATTATTAAACTTTTACTTTCAATCCGTACCCCCAATTAATAAACATAATTTCTCAATCCTATATCGACTTTAAAATTAATGAAAATCTGACGTATCTAACGTTTTCGAGTAAATATGCCAACATTAATCTCTAACATAAAAGAAGATCCACTTTTTTATCCCACACCTAATAATCATGACTATTTTATACTCTTTTTCTCGATCCCTTAATAAAAACTTTATATTAATACATTGACTGTGCTAGAATAAATTTCTCTCTTTAGTTTGTTTTAGTTTTGTACGACAAAATTCCATCTTAAAACTGTATTGTGATCAAATGAGTGAAATGCAGAGATAAAACGAAGATTTAGGAGCAAATGTCGAGCCTTGAAGATCGGAATACACATGGAAGATGTGAAAGAAGAAAAAAATGAGAAGCAACAAAGGTTTTTTTTTTTTTTTCCGAGACATTAGAAGAGGGAAGCTAAGGTCGAAGTGAAAAGAAGGCCCTTCACGCGGATATGTAAGAAACTTAGAGCATAACATTTGGTACAGAGATCTCTACAAAGTAAATGATATACCATTGAAAAGATAACTAAATTAGGAGTTCATTACTTTTCGGGGATCACGATACTAAAGTTTTCTACAAGAAGTTATGCGTGATTTACTAGACGTTACCCGTGGAGCACAATGATCCTGTTGTTTTTACAATATAAAATGTCTACTTCGAAATTTGACAGAATTACCTTGAACAATATAAGCAGATAGATCAACAAGATCGCAGTGTTAATTCGAGCCCACCGAATTCACGATGTTTCCTTAAAACGAATTTACTGCCTTCAAAATGTGCTAAAGGCGCCCAGCAATCGTTTTCCATGATAGAACAAATTTCGTCTTATGCGGAAGCAACACAACAATCTGCAGGAGTTCCAACGAACTCAATGAAGTGTATTTATTTCGAAATGAATATCAGAACGAGAGAGAGGGGAGAATAAGATTCAATGTAGAGAATATACACAATGAAAATGGTGTAATTTTTTCT
>CAIGRB010086120.1:0-17374 GCA_903798255.1 Fraxinus quadrangulata | reverse complement strand
TCCCAACAATCCCCCACACGAATGAAATGTCGGCCTTTTTTCCAAACAACGTCTGATATGTTTTTCGAAGTAAAAATTGAAAAAAACTGCATCGGTATAAATAGTCAAAGACTTTGAACTTTCCCTAGTAAAATCTATCGGATATACTTAGCCAATCAGTAGCAAGATGATTTGAACAGTCAGCCGTTCGTATACACCTAGACAATAGAAGTCACACAGTATCCTTCGAATACAATTGGTTCCCACGTTTGTGTCCATTTTGGCCTTGGACACCTCCTGGTTCATGGGTGGTTTTTTAGAGAATTTATCTTTACATAAATTTCTTAGAAGCAACCCCTTCTCACTCACATAGGTGATTTCCATAAAGAGTATTCTGCTATACTCTACTTGGAAGAATCAAGATATAGAAATAATTAAAAGCGTAACTTATCCTATTTTGCAGCAGTTATGCACTGTCTTATCATAGGAATGGGTAAGAAAAATTTCCCCAGTGCGTACCAAGTTTTTCACAGTTCGGTTGTCCCATTGAACCTAGATCTTGGGATCTCCAGTCAACTAGGTTGGGTTGTCACCATGAAAACTTTTGATTATTTTATCAGTTTTAATCACATCCCCTTCGATGATTTTTCGACTTGCTCTCTTGTTAAGCCTTTAGTTAGCGGATCCGTAATATTCTCTTTTGATTTCACATAATCTATAAAGATAATACCAGTAGAGAGCAATTGTCTAATAGTATTGTGTCTACGACGTATATGTCGAGATTTACCATTATACATAGTATTTTGTGCCCTACCAATTATTGATTGACTTTCACAATTGATACATGTAGCAGGCACATGTTTTGTCCAACACAGAATATCTTCTAGAAAATTTCGTAGCCATTCAGCTTCTTCCCCAACTTTGTCTAACGCAATGAATTCTGATTCCATTATTGATCTAACTATACATGTTTGTTCTGAAGATTTTCATGACACTGCAGCACCTCCAAGTGTAAATACATATCCACTTGTCGACTTGGAGTCTTTAGTATCTGATATCCAATTTGCATCACAGTATCCCTCAAGTACTGCTGGATATCTCGAATAGTGCAATCCAAAGTTTTTTGTATGTTTCAAATACCCTAAAACTCTAACAATTGCCTTCTAGTGCTCAGTACTTGGATTACTCGCATATCGACTTAGCCTACTAATTGAGTAAGCAATATTAGGTCGAGTGCAGTTCATGACATACATTAAACTGCCAATAATACGAGAGTATTCCAGTTGAGACTTACTATCACCAGTATTGAAAACAAGATGCATACGCATTCATAGGTGTTTTCATAGGGATAATATTATATTTCTTGAATTTATCAAGAATCTTCTCAATGTAGTGTGATTGAGATAAAATGAGACCATAAGATGTTCTAGAAATTTTAATTCCTAATATAACATTGGCTATTCCCAAATCCTTCATTTCAAACTTACTTGTCAACATACTTTTAGTAGTTTGAATTATGGTATTATTGTTATCCATAATCAACATGTCATCTACATATAGACATACCGTGACATATCCACTTTGAGTGCTTTTGACGTACACATATTTGTCACACTCGTTTATTTTGAAACCATTTGATATCATTACAGTGTAAAATTTTTCATGCCATTTTTTAGGAGCTTGTTTTAATCCATAAAAGGATTTAACAAGTCAACACACTTTCTTTTCTTGTCCTGGGGCCACAGAACCTTCAGGTTGCTCCATATAAATTTCTTCATCTAGTTCACCATTTAGAAAAACTGTCTTTAACATCCATTTGATGTATATTCAAGCCATTCAACGCTGCTATTGCAATAAGCATACGTATGGAAGTAATCTTTGTTACTGGTGAATATGTATGGAAATAATCAAGACATTCCTTTTGTTTGTAGCCTTTAGCGACAAGTCTAGCTTTATATTTGTCAATTGAACCATCCGCTTTCATTTTTCTTTTGAAAATTCATTTGCACTCCAATTATTGTTTCTTGAATATAAAATGCCTCATTCAAAGTTCGACAGAATTACCTTGGACAATGTAAGCAGATTGATCAACAAGATCACAATGTTAATACGAGCCCACCGAATTCACGATGTTTCCTTAAAACGAATTTGCTGCCTTCAAAAGATGCTAAAGGCGGATAATAGTTTATCAGGATAGAATGAATTTCATCTCCTACAGACGAAATCAGCACATCAATCTGTAGGAGTTCCAACAAACTTAATGAAGTGTATTTACTTCGAAATGAATATAAGAACGAGAGAGACGGGAGGTTAAGATTCAATCCAGAGAATATAGGCAATGAATATGGTGTAATTTTTTCTGACAGCGGGGCATGCTATTTATAAACTTGTTCGTACAGTCCCCAAAACCGGAACAGACAGCAAGGTTCGATTAACAGTCGACTGTTCAATCCGGTTAACAGTCGTCTGTTTAGACTATTAACAGTCAATCTAGAAAATTACTCGAAAATAAGCCAATAAAAAAAATAATATCATTAAGTACTCAAGAATTTGATTAATAATAATTTGGCCAAAAAATTTAAGTAAATTTTGTGCAAAAAATTAATATAGTCCAAGAATCGAATCGAATAGAATCGAACTGATCGGACCGGACTTGGACACGGGCACGGGCACGTGCTTGTGCCGTGCCGACCAGACGGCGGCGGTGCGCATGTGTGGGGTTAGGACCGAACCCAATAGGATATAGGTCTCCTCAATTTCAAAGACTATTGGTACCCCTTGGAGTCTAAACCCAATTCCCAACCTTACACTATATAAACCAAACAAAAGTTTCATAACTTTCCTATATGGGACAAGTGTATGAGAATTTTCCATAAATCAAATTCTTCACTATTTCATAATTTCAAGTGGGTTACTTTGACATTAAATATTTCATTCAATATTAAATGGTTTTCGATAAATAAATATATCACATTAATCCTTTTCCGGAGTTGAACGTGAATATGTTAGGCCCCGTTAAAAATAAGGCACGGGTCTCACTGAAATTTGGGCTCAAAGTTGACCCATTTCACTAGTATAAAATTATTTCCCAACAGATCCTGCTTGATCGAAGGACCTTAATGCAGTGCAGGAATTAGATTTTGGGAGCTTATTCGAGGTCTTTTTGTTAAACTTTACACGCAATTTAGGACTCCTCTTCAATGTTATAAATATGCCAACCCTGTATACACAAATTAACATGCGGTTATACAGAGGAAGAATAAAACGAGTGATAGTAAGCATTTTAACAAGCAACAAAGATTTCTAACTATTTCACGTTAATTGTCTGTAGCTAAAGAGGGACAAGTGCAGGTGGAAACTTAGTTAAAGCCTAGTTGTTTCTTAATTTAAACCAAAATTTGGACGAGGCGAAACATAGAGAACGTAATGAATCTGCATAAATGGCACCAACATTTTGGTCCCCCCCATCCGTATGTCACAAGTCGGATTTAGACCATTCCAATCTTATAACTTAAATACAATCTTATAACTTAAATACGAGGAAATACAAAGAAATGGTTGGTTGACCTAGTCATATTTTCATAACGGCCTTTGACCATTAAAAAGAAGTTAAAAGCTAAAATGATTAAGTTAAATATCAAAATACCCTCATCTTCAACCAAGTGTTTGAGTGGAAAGGAAAAAAGAAATTAAAAAAAAAAAAACTCACACAGTCTAACAGTCGGGATTATAAGAATTTAAGTAGAATAACTATGTTATTTTGCTGCAATTTTGTGTAAAATACGGATGTAGTATATAGCTGGAATTCATATAGTAGTAAATATGGAGATTCTTTAGTTTGGTCCTAGACCTTCACCCCTCTATATGGGCCTTCAAGTTACAGTGTTCGACCTAAGTTCGTGTACCACCACCCATTTGGAGGGATTTATTCGTTGGAAAGTTTGATTGTCGTAGGTAATCATGATACCTAGGTCTTATTCGTGTATCTTAGGTCATCATGACTTTTTTTTTGATTTGTTGTTGTGGTCGGTGGCGCCTTTAAGGGGAAACACATTTTCAATCATGTTACGATGAATTTTTTTCATATTACATCTCCATCGTATGATGTCTCTCATAGGCCGACCTATATTGATGCGATCTTCGATTGATCTTTAATTCTGACCTATTTAGCTTCTCTGATAAAAAGGACATTTTGACTAAGTCAAGGTGAATCCTCAAATGATTCGACGTAAATCTTCAGATCGACAACAATAATTATCCCCAAAGTCTACGTTCCATATTTGAAAAGATCGAACTTTATGCCATGTTTGGTGAAAATTAAAATTAGATTTTTAGAAAATTTTGATAAAAATTAATGGAATGTGTGATTGAAAAATTGTGGAATCAATAAAATATGAGATTAATATTGATTATTTGTTTTTGAATTAAATTAAAATATGATTTTAATTATCATAAAAAAATATTATTCTTGTTTTACATAATTTTTTACCTAATTTGTAATCGAATTGAAAAATGTCGTTATCGAATTGACAAATGCCTTCGATAACCCCCCAAACAGAGGCTTACTTCAGATGTGGGTGGGAGACAGTTGTTCTCATCAATTGAGCGTGAAACTACACTTGTCAAAAGATCAAGGGTAGTGTCAAATCTACTGTCAGCGAATCTTTCGGTGCAAAATTTCAAAAACGACATCGTTTTGGTGGGTTTAATCTGGACCTTTGATTTGATTTCTTCAAATCCCCTGCTTTTGCTTTGGACAGTCTGGATTGAGTCTGTTTTCCTTATCTTTTAATACTAGTGATTATTCTCATTTTCTTTCAGTCGCTGATTGATATACAATCTTTTAAAACTCATTTTTAACAACATATTTTTTAATAAAATAATATTTTTTTTATCACATCAATAATTTTTTCTTATTTTTAACCATATATTTCACATCATATTACTATTTAAAATACATTATTTCCTTAATAATATCCATCAAATGTAAATTCACTTCTACTCTCCAATTCCCTTTACCTTTCGCATTTTCTGAATCTCTCTTCCTAAAACAGCTTCTCTTCCTTTAGAGATCGCCTATCAGAGTCCTCTGATAATTCCATGGAAGGTGAGTCTAGCTCGAACGTCCAAGAGATTTTGAACCTTGTCCCATATCCATAATACGGGCCTTTGTTGACATAATAGCTGACCTTTAGAAGAGAAGCACAATCTGAATTGGGCTGGGAGTTTGAGATGTGAGGGTGTGAAGGAGGAGGAGCGGGACCTTCGATGAATGAATTAAGTAATTAAAATATAAAATCTTTTTCATAAAATCACTCAATTCAGTTCAATACATTATTTATCAAAGACGTTTTTAGAATATTGGTTATCTATTTAAATGTCATTTGGTATGGTCAATTTCACATTACCGACCAATATCGATGTCAACCCCTTTCACGACTGTTCTCGAGGACTCCAATACCAAGGTCATCCTCGAGGACTTCGCTTAGCCAGCTCTCAGATATTTGGAGCCATAGTCCTCGGGGTTATACATAGACCTCGGGGTCTTCCTCATACCTTGTCGTTCTTACTAAATAGGTCATCGTGGTATAGTCCTCTCCCATATGTCCTTATCTTTGACAGTTAGAGGATTCCAACCTCATAACAAACCCACCAGTTGGAGATCCCCATGTCAGGGAGGACTCTATCCTAACTCCTACTTCTAGTAGGACTCTTGGAGATAAGGACGCCAAATCAATTACAGTCCTATCAAGAGTGCACTACTCAACCTTTCATAAACTCTACCGCCTAGTCCTATAATACGAACTCCCAGTCAGTATTCAGGTACGTTTGACATTATTTTCCAACATATAGCCTTACGCATAAAATTTCCTATCTGATTTAAGTATCGGAGGGGCGACGAGGACACACCTCGACGTCTTTGTTTCAGGTACCGAAAGATTACGTTCGTGCTCATCAACAGTCGTCAAGATCGAAAACAGACATGTACGATTTTTGGTAGTATCAGTATTAATGTCCAAAAGATCAATCATTCAAACCTGAAAAAAGTTCGTAAATAACAAGAAATATTTTGAATTCTAATCACGGGCTTGTGGTCGGATAAATTGAAGTTCTCTCCCAATCAATACTCCATACAATCAAACACATATTGTGTGCAGTAAATTTAAGTCAAAATCAATAATTAATTTTAATTATATATTTCACGAGTTCTCAATTTTTTAACTACATATTTCATCAATTATTTATTTATTTATTAAATTTACTAAAAATCTCGTTTTAATCCCATCAAACATGAGTTAAATTTCCTCCTTAAAAAATGGTCATGTGAATGTCAAAATATATTTGAATTTCCACGTAAAAAAATTTAAATATCGAAGTATATATCTGTTAAATTGATTGGGTTTGATGAGTTTGCTCCTAGACATTATGGGCGAGGGCGTGGGCGTGGGCGTGGGCGTGGGCGTGGGCGTGGGCGGGGCGAAGCTTAAAGAAATGAATTGAATTTGCTGACACGGCTTTGTCAATAGACTCCAAACGGACCAACATTTTGGTCCCCCCGCACCCCATTCCAAGTGTCACGTACCAAATAAATCAAACACATCATTCGTACAATTGATGACGTATGCAATGACGAGATATATTCTAAAATATAAACAATATTATGAGCAGAAGGAAAAAATAATAATTCATGTATTTTTTTTTTTTTTGTAAATCACCTAGTCTAAGAGTTTAAACTTCTAGAAAGCGACATATATTTATTTAAATTGTCTCAATTTGCCCTTTATGCGTAAATTGTAATTTTATTTTTTAAATTAAAGTTCATATAGGTGTGTAATTTTTCAAGAATGAGTTACGACAAAATTTGAATCTAAATTGTTATATTATTTCGATACCATATTGACGATCTCTCCTAAAAGCTAGAATGATTGTGTAAAATGAGAACGTTATTCTTGTTATTAATAGTATTATAAACCGTAACAATATAAGATTGTTGCATACCGTTGGGCTTTACATTCCAATCGTATACATGTCTTGTTTGGTTTAAATTATAGTTTATTATAATTTAAAAGTCAAAATCAAATCATAATCCCTATTTGATTTAGATTAAATTCAGACATTTAATAAATTTTAATAAAATTCATAAAATATGTGGTCGAGAATTTGTGAATCCTTTTCAATGTATGGTTAAAATTAATTATTGATTTTAATTTAAATTTCAATCAATTTTTGTTGAAACAAATAGAGGCATAATTTTAATCAAAATACTTTATTTTTCACTTATCTACTGCTTATTTTTATCAATTATTATTTATTATTTACTAACTTATAATTTCTCCCAAACTATGTGATAGGGGTTGTAACAAAAGAAAAAAGAAAAAAAGCAACTTCAATTACTACTAACTCATTTTGTATTAAAATGCAAGCGCCGAAAAAAAAAATGATTTGTAATAAATATTTCATTATTTAGAAAGAAGAATATACATTGGAATCTATCAGAGACATTCTGTTGCTGATGAAACTTGTCAACTATATAAGAGAAGAAAGTCTTATTCTAAACAGTAAATACACGGCTAATTAGCTAAATCCAAGGGTAATGGCGCAAAATTAATGTATCATCTTCGGCTTCGCATTCGGGCTCCCCAAGACATTCTTCCTTCTGAATCCTTTTTCCTTTGCTTCAATTCATTTAGCTGAGAATGCCACCTTATTTTCCAATCCCCTCTCTCGTCCCATCTCTGTTTGAAATTGAAAACAAAACAAGAAATTGATTCAATATTCTCTAACATCCATAACTTTTGAATAAATAATCAAGAAAGAAAAAAGAAAAAACGATGGTAAAGAGATTTACCTGGTTATATTCATATCCTCTTCCAGAAGAAAAATTGAACGCCAAATCTTGATCATACAAAGCTCTGGTGTGTGGATCAGAAAGGGTTTCATATGCCTCTTTAACCAAGATAAATCTCCTGGTGTATTCTTCCACACGCTCTGGTGGAGACACATCAGGATGATATTTTCTTGCCATTTGTTTATAAGCTTTCTTTATATCAGAAATTGACCCACTTTCTGTAATCCCCAACACATCGTAGAAACTGTCTGTGCTTTGCGTTGGTGCATAAAATGCCTTAAAACTGGCCCTAGAATGGGGTCTTGGAGTCTTCCCAGATGAAGTTTTCAATGGAATTCTAGAATTTGTCAACTGGGAACTAAAGGAAATGCTTGAAAAACTCTCGGGAACGGGATTTTTGGTGGGTTTATTGGGTGTCGTTGAACATAAATGAAAACGGGTTTCGGAACCTGAAACCACCGTACAACTCATTCTTCTGATTTTGGCTTATTTAGCTATTAGGTTTAAGTATGAAATTTTTCTTCTTCTTGAGTGCCTCTCTTTGTATGTCTCTGTTTGAGAGTGTACGCATATATATAGAGTGGTGCGGAAGAACTTGACGCGGTACAATTCTAGTCTTCTAGTTCTAGATGAGTTTCTATCTTAAGTTGGTGCGGACAGAGAGATCCTTTATTTATTTATTTATTTTTTTCACACAAAGACGGAAGCACACTGTAAGAGCTAAACAAAAATTATACTTCATTTGCCGAATCATACTAATCATCAGTTTTTGGAAGTAATGGAGGGCCATTTATGGGTATGACGGTATGTCTTCGTGAGATATTTGTTAATGAGCTGTGACGCGGTACAATTCTAGTCTTCTTGTTCTAGATGAGTTTCTATCTCAAGTTGGTACGGACAGAGAGATCCTTTATTTTTATTTTTTCACACAAGGACGGGAGCACACTGTAAGAGCTAAACAAAAATTATACTTCATTTGCCGAATCATACTAATCATCATCATATGCCAATTAAAATGTCTTTCCAGTGAAGTGTCTTGCTACTTAACATATATTTTGTAAATGTATTATTGAGCCCTAATGTAACTTAGATAATAATCACGTCGACGTTTAGAGTTCAAATTTTTTACGAGCACAAAGTATTTGATATAACTTAAAACGATTTAAGAGTTCAAATTTTTCCATGAGTAAAAATTATTTGAAAAAGTTAAATTCATTATGCGTTTCCTATATTGAGAATTTCTATTTGATTTTGTTAAAAATCAAATTTTTGTAGATTTTGATAAAAGTTGATGAAATACATGATTGAAAAATTAATAAAAGTTGTGAATTTCATTAAATATGTGATTACAATTAATTATTGATCTTGACATTAATTTTAATGAACTTCTTAAATTAAACCAATCCATCATAGATTTTGTTGAGTTGAGATTTGTTGTCCACCTTATTAATAATTGACACATCATTTTTAAATTAACATGGAAAATTTAGGTCCTTTTATGAGCACCAAAAATGCCGTTATGGGTCTCTTGAATTACCTCCGCATCTTGGTCCGACAGACACCGCAAGAGCACTCTACTGTAGGAATTCCGATACAATGTTTTTCTTTGTAAAGATGATGAAAGAAATCTTATTTTCTTGCCTATTTACTATAGCGTCATCTCACTCTAATTAACTTCACCACTAACTGGTCAAATTGATGACAAATTAATTTAAAATAGCGTATCAATAATTAATTAGGTGGACAATAAATTGGACAACAAATCTAAACTTAGACTTTAGTCAACGAGTTGTATGACTGATGTTTAGGATCAATATGCAAATTGACCACTTGGCATTTGGTTTAGTATGTATTAATTAATCAATAAATTGACCAATTGACCACTTGGCATTTGGTTTAGGACGACATTGACATTGGGTTGCTTTCGCTGATGTCTTTGGCTGGCATGAGCCGCGTGACTACTGGCGACGGTCCTCGATCATTTGAACGCCAATCCAAATATATCTCACCTCTCTCGAGAAGAAAGACTTGGAAAGTAGCAATGATCTACATTGCGTTTGTGTAAATTTTTTTTATTAAAAAAAACACTTTTGGTTTATGACATGCCATTATAGAGGAAGTTCACTTCAAGTTTTAGTTATATGTATGATTACAATAAACTTGTCTTGTTACACCTCATTCAACGAGAAACATCGACTACATAGACAGTCACCTAACAAATCAACTACGACATGCACTCCCAATCACTATCTTGCATGGCTTAGCCGAGGCCATCAAAATGGTGGTCGCAGTGGTGCACCTTCTCTGCCAAAGAGCCATATAGAGGTCAAATTCTCCATGACGAGGCGAGGTGCCCACGACCTGCTCTAGTACTAATCCAAAGCGACAAGCCGTTGATGAGTTAAATACATAATAGAATGATTAGTACAAAATAAATTATTTTATATACTGATCGAGAAATTAATTGTCCATGTCTGTAGAATAAGAGATTTGCATCCTATGCTATTAAAGGTGTAATAGTCGCTACTCTACCAATTGGGTATTACGATTTATCTTGATCATGGCGAAAGGATCTCGACATAGTGGCACTAGTGCACTTGATATATCCAAAAGTGTATTCACCAAGACCATTTTATATCCAAAAGTGTATTCAACAAGACTATTTTATGTAAGGGTTTGATTATAATCTATGGCTATGCCAGGGATTGAATTCCACCTTGTCTGCTTTATGATTTACCTTATTCGTCACGGACTGATGGTTATTATTCGTGAACTCTAGAGTTTTCGATGTGCCAATGAGTTAAAATCTAATTTCAATATGTATTCTTCTTTGACGTCTATGTGATTAACAGTTTAAAATCTACAACATACAGTAATCTAGAAAAAATCATTGTCCCAAATTAATTTTTTTTTCACGATATTCGAGACTAAATTTTCGACGCCACTAACATATTAGATATAATTAATCAGTTTTTGGAAGTAATGGAGGGCCATTTATGGGTATGACGGTATGTCTCCGTGAGATATTTGTTAATGAGCTGTTTCCCACTGCCTTTGCCGACTAGCTGTCAACTTCCAAATTCAGTGATTTTGGTACAAAATGTCGAAAATGGAACAACTTGAAGAAGGATGTCCCTCTTTTGATCAGACTCGTGATGCTGCTGCTTCAGTTGAAGTTGGATAATCCGGATGCGGGCCGTAGAATTGGTCAAAAAAGATAGGGGCAACAAAAAATAGAAAAGTTCGGAACATTTTACGAGTTGAGAGCTACAAATAAAGCTTAACTCGCAACTTTATGCGCTTTATAGTACTTAGTTAAAAGTGTTATTGATGCATAGACTAAAATAATAAAGGGTCAACAATCAGATATATCAAAAGTCTGCTCAACCAATTAAAACGGTTCGAGTCAGGATATTAATATAGAGATTTTGGTACTAGTGCACCTAAACGGCACGTCGAATTTGGTTTTATATAGTGCCGATGCGACATGTCAATCCAATACAACATAGTGTATATAAAAATTCAATTTAGCAATTGATTATAAATAAGCCGAGCAATAGTTGTTAAATTGATGTATATAAATTATACCTTCAAAAATGAAAAATGTCTCTTACATTGCATTTCTTATATGTTTTTTAATTGTACCATGTTTTGTATTTCTAATTCCAGTAGAACCCAGTTTTTGAAACTATTTCATGAACTGTTCTTCGCATCCTATTAGCCGAATCCCAAATTAAAGAGTCAACTTGATAAAATATTACAGTAATAACAAAGCTTACGTTCTATAAAATTTATAAATGATCAAATTTTATTTTCACACACACATTATAATTTATCATGTACTCATTCACAATTCATTTTTATTTATTTATAAATTAAATGCTTATAAATTCTCCCCAAAACAGAGGCTAACATGTGCAAATTTGTTGGCGCCGCCGGTTTCGAGTCGGCCACCAGAAAAAAAAAAACCAATGATTGAATGGACACGGGACGAACTTGAATTTGATTGCTCGGATCCGTTTGAATTGATTCTCAGTGCCTCAGTCTGCAGGGCAATGTCACTATAGTGTAGGATCCACAGGTTGGTAGGTTGGTTCAACTGTAAATCTAAAACGTAAAACAAAAATTTGTGCGAGCCCAATTTAGGATAAGAAACGTTTCAGTCCCATAAATTATATGTGGGCTCTCACTCTCAGAAATGGACACAAAATTTAGGATAAGAAACGTTTCAGTCCCATGACTTATATGTGGGCTCTCACTCTCAGAAATGAAACCGGATAAGAACTGCTTTTTTCAGCTTACACGGAGTTTTAGATTATCCATATTTATGATTACGTGGAATTTCAAAAATAATAGGAATAAGTTATCTAAATGNGGGCTCTCACTCTCAGAAATGAAACCGGATAAGAACTGCTTTTTTCAGCTTACACGGAGTTTTAGATTATCCATATTTATGCTTGCGTGGAATTTCAAAAATAATAGGAATAAGTTATCTAAATGCATTTTAGGATGCAATATAAAAATAGATTGGATAATTTGGCATTTCAAAATCATTTTGGGGGTAAAGCTATTATTAACATCAAAAATGCGCAAGCAGAATTCTTATCACCTCCCTTTCATGTAGTCATCATCAGCACACTTGAACACCCCCTTAAAAGGCAAAGGCCGTTGGTCAAGAAAAATGTTCGACGACCATTTGTTCTCCGACGATCAAATTAACATCCGGACGAGAGAAAAAGAGGGTGCAAAAAAGGAAGAGGGGATTTGGATAGGGTTAGAATAAACATACCTTATGTGAAATTGATTCAAATATATATAAAGAAATGGATGGGCCAATTGTGGCTAATGGGTCGAGTTCCAAGCCCAATACAAAGTTATTTAATTAAAAAGACTCAATCAATTGAATAGTTGACGCCACGTCGGTATATATGAGACTCCTTCCTTCGTGCATATGCCACATAATTTATATGTCTAACAATAGTCCCCAAATTCTGAGTCGTACAGTCATGTGTGGGTCGATGTCAAAATATAAGTTGTCAAGTAGAAGATGTCTTACAAATTGTCTTAGAAATATAAATAGTTTCAATAAGCGAGGACTTACAAACTGTCTATAAAAAATATGCATCGGTCTCAAATATGTGAGGACTTACGAATTTTCTTGAAAGTATCCGTGCAAGCCTGAATAAGTGAGGGCTTACAGATTGCATCGAAAGATGTCACATATAATTTGTTAAAATTTCGGCAGCAACTTATTTGTAATATGGACTAAACTAACATATAATACACTACAATCTATCCACTGCACATATACAAAATAAATTTGGGGTCCATTTGCCGCTCAAATTACTCATGACGATAAAGTGAATAATGACATATCGAATTTGTTCAAGATATATTATGCAGAGAGTCTATGATGTATTATAGTATGTCATGTGCTTGAACAACTTAATGTAATAGTAGTGCTATAGTGAAGCAACATGATGATAATGTAGATAAAGTGACATACGTATTGGCAGCAATTAAAAAGTGTCATACCATGCTCGAACATAAGTAGCCGACATCCTTACATGGGGATGGTGTATCCATGTCGAGGGCTTCGTCCATGGTATTTGATCCAGCCATGGAAGGCTTCGTTTTCGTAGGTATTGAGATAGCCCACCCATTCTCCTTACGAAGTGGTAAATAATTTAAGCTTTTTGAAGATAAGTAGATGTGACATAGCTGAAGCAAAAGTAAGGCTCTGAAAGATAAACAACTGTAATGCAGTGGACACAGAGGTATGATGAGCTATCCAAAGATAAATATAGCTGTGTTATAGCTAATGTAAAGGCGCGGCCATAGTAAGTAAGCAGTTTGTGATATGTTGATGCAAAGGCATGATGAGCTCTCTTGAGATAAATGTAGCAGCAATGCGATATCTCATTGGTAAGGCATCTCGCAGAGCGGGGGATGAATGTCGAGCTAGTGGCTCATCTCGAATTATCAGAGTTTTATAAGTTTGCATCGGAAGGATGAAATCTTACTGGTAGGCCTCACAATGGTGAGAATGAAGGAATAAGCATCTTGCAAAGTGGAATAAACATTTGCGAATAGCTCTCGAACTATCGAAATCTTATAAGTTGGCATGAGGTAGACGAGGTCTTATGGCTAGGCTCGACAATAGTAAGAGGTGAGGAATAAACATCTCGTGTAGCCAGGAATAAGCATCGGCGAGGCGAGGAACAAAAATCACGCGAATAGATCTCAAACTATTGGAGTCTTATAAACTGGCCTCGAAATGACGAGGTCTTACAGTTAGGCTCGACAATAGTGAGAGACGATGAATAAACATCTTGCAAAGCCAGGAATAAGCATATGGCAAGGCGGGAAATAAACATCTCGTGAATAGATCTCAAACTATTGGAGTCTTATAAACTGGCCTTGAAATGACGAGATCTTACAGTTTGGCTCAACAATAGTGAGAGGCTGGGAATAAACATCTCGCGAAACCAGGAATAAGCAACTAGCAAAGCGGGGAATAAACATCCCGCGAATAACATTTGAACTATCAGAGCTTTATAAAATGACCTCGAAATGACGAGGTCTTACAACTAGACTCGATGATAGTGAGTAGTGAGAGATTATGAATAAACATCTTGCAAAACCATAAATAAGCATCGGTCGATGGGGAATAAATATCCCGCGAATAGATCTCAAACTATCGAAATCTTATAAACTGGCCTCGAAATGACAAGATCTTACAGTTAGACTCGACAATATTGAAAGGCGAGAAATAAACATCTCACGAAACCAAAAATAAGCATCGACGAGGTGTGAATTAAACATCCTGCGAATATCAATATTTATGCTTACGTGGAATTTAAAAAATAATAGGAATAAGTTATCTAAATGCATTTTAGGATGCAATATAAAAATAGATTAGATAATTTGGTGTTTCAAAATCATTTTGGGGATAAAGCTATTGTTAATATAAAAAAATGCGTCAACAGAATTCTGACCACCTCCCCTCCATGTATACATCACCTACATACTCGAATACCCCATTAAGAGGCAAAGATCGTTGATTAAGAAAAATGTTTGAAGATCGTTTGCACTCGGACTGTCGAATCAACAGCCGGACAGTCGAATCAACATACCTTATATATATATATCGAAATGGATGGGCCAAGTGGGGCTAATGGGTTGAGTTCCAAGCCCAATACAAAGTTATTTAATTAAATAGGTCCAATTAATTGAATAGTTGATGGCACGACGATATATGTAGGACTCCCTCCATCGTGCATATGTCACATAATTTATAAGTGTAACAATAGTTCCCCAAGCTTGAGTTGTACATTCATGTGTGGGTCGATTTCGAAATATAAGTTGTCAAGTAGACGATGTCTTACAAATTGTCTTAGAAATATAAATAGCTTCAATAAGCGATAAACTACAAATTGTCTTGAAAATATGCATCGATCCCAAATATGTGATGACTTACAAATTTTCTTGAAAGTATCTGTGCGATCTTGAATAAGCGAGGGCTTACAGATTGCATCGAAAGACGTCGCATATAATTTGTTAAAATTTCGACAGCATCTCATTTTTAATATGGACTATATATCCACTACACATATACAAAATAAATTTTGGATATATTTGTCGCTCAAATTACTCATGACGATAAAGAGAATAATAACATATCGAATTTGTTCAAGATATAATGTGTAGAGAGCCTATCATGTATTATAACATGTCATATGCTCGAACAACTTAGTGTAATAGTATAGCTATAGTGAAACAACATGATGATAATGTAAATAATGTGATATACGTACGGGCAGTAATTAAAAAAGTGTTATGACATGCTAGCGGTGATGTAAAGTACGTACTTGGCAACAATAATATAATGCATATGCTAGGTATAATAATGTAATGATACAAAGATAATAGTATCACAATAGTTCCCCAACTATGAGTTGAATATTAATAAGCAAGTCGGACTTCAAATATAAGTCACTGCGATGAAGTTGATGCAGAGCAAGACAAAATATATAAGCAGCTGTGATAAGCTGGTGCATATATGATTCTCTGGATAAAAGTAGCAGATGCAGTGTTCTAAACATAAGTAGCAGAGACGATGCTCTAAGTGTATAAATAGTAAAAACGATGTGCTCTTGATATGAATAGCAAAGGCAATCCTTTGGACATGAGTAGCAGAGGTGATGCTCTTGACATAAGTTGTAGAGGCGATGTTTTGGACATAAATTGCAGTGGTGATGCTCTGAATGTATTAGTAGCAAAGGCAATGCTATAGACATAAGTTGCAGATGCGATACTCTAGACATGAATAACCTAGTACATGAATGACAGAGACGATACTCTGAATGTATAAGTAGTAGAGGCGATGCTTAGGACATAAGTTGCAGAGACGATGCTCTGGACATGAATAACATAGGTGGTATAAGTAGCAGAGGCAATGCTCTGGACATGAGTAGCAAAGGCGGTGCTCTGGACATAAGTTACAGAGACGATGCTCTGGACATGAGTAGGAGAAGCGATACTCTTGACATGACTTGCAAAGGCGATGCTCCGGACATAAGTTGTAGAGGCGATGCTCAAGACATTTGTAGCAGAGGCGATGCTCTACACATAAACAGTAGAGGTGATGCTCTGAATGTATAAGTTGTAGAGGTAATGCTCTGAATTTATAAGTAGCAAAGGCGATGCTCTGGATATGAGTAGCAAATGTGATGCTTTGAAAGTAAAAATAGCAAAGGCGATGTCATAAGTGCATTTTTACACACTTATCTTACTGTCAAAACATGAAAAATTATTGATTAATATGTTGAAATATAGTTTAATTCTATGTAATTTATGTTTTGCAGGACAAGTAATGAATGTAGCGAAAATAAGAAGAAACAAGTGAGAAAGGACCAAAATGGAAGAAAGTGAAAGTTCAGGGACGAAAGTACAAATACTCTAAACTTGTTTCTAACCTTGTGATGAAAATTCAAGAGTGTTAGAGGTCAATTAGATGAAAAAGGAGTCAAATGAATGAAATATAGCCAATACATTATCACATATCAACTTTCAAGATGAAAAGTTTTGCACCAGTTTTCGGCCTCATATTGAGACCTTTTCTTGATATGGTAAATGATCTAATTGATAGTTGACATCTGAAGCAAAGTTGTAGCCATTTAAGTTATCTTTTCAACACATCTTGAATCACCTCATTCGAACATCAGAAAAGGAAGACACGACCAAAATACTAAAACTATTCGGCGAAAAAACGTTTTAATCATGCGGCATCAAGGATTTATACCATGCGACCGCATGGCCATTTTCAGAAAATTAAAAGGGCTGAGAAATTTTTTCCTTGCGATCGCAAGGCTTTATACCATGCGGTTGCATAGTCATAAAGAAAGCTCGAATTTTCAAGTTTCCTTCTACGACTCAAACATTTATGGTAACTTATTGTGGCATGATTTCTCAACCTTAAATGACCCTAGAACATCCCAGAACGCCCCATTATTCCTTATACATCATTCTTCCATTGATTTTGGC
>CAIGRB010086114.1:0-22581 GCA_903798255.1 Fraxinus quadrangulata | reverse complement strand
CTTTAATTATTTGGCCGGTTTCATGACAACCGGTATCAGAACTATTCTGGTATTCGCTTCGTTTCCCAACAATTCTCATGTTTCCCTCTTGGCACCACAGGCGGTAAAATTTTAAATTTTAGTTGCATGGATTGATTTTGCAACTCCATTTTTCTCCAGCTTCCATACCAAGCTTTGTTCTTGTAACATGTCAGTAATCTGTTTTCTCTGTTTCTACAATTCATAATATGCCTATATTGCAAAAATTAAAGGATACTTTCCGAAATTTAACTGAGAGAGAAGTAGTGAAAAAAAAAATAGTCATTCTTTTCTATTTGTACTTCGATGACTCCAATTTTTGTGGCAAATACATAATGGTATTTTTTGAGTTTCGACCTCTCAGGTTTCCGGGAAAGATGAAATTCCATCTGCTTCAGTTTCTTTTGCATCTTCCATAAATGATGCTACATCCCGTATCGAAGGAATTGTTATTGATCAAAAATCAGGTTCGGAGCAAGGTGTTTATTATCCACCTACTAGCTATTATGATTATTATTACACTGGTCAGAAGTTATCTGGTTCTGTATTGAAAAATAGCTTCTATCTACTGCACCATTTCTTGATAGTGGGACAGGGGGGTTTGGGGAAGGATGTCGTTTCGAGTTAGTGCAAGGTTCGTGCCCCTTGTGTTGATATTGTTTATATGTGAAGCTGAAGATCTTTAGTGAATCACTGAAATGATTGATTTAACGTATTTACTCTATTGTTATTTCAATGTTATTGCAGGATATAATGGTAGCATTGCTCAGTCGGATGATAAAGGTTATTTTAACACAGCAGGTGGTTCTTACAGAGTATGTTCTTCCCACAAGACTGGAATTGTAAATTGATCAAGTGTGTAATATCTGGTCCCTTCTCTATTTTATGCCTGGCTATGGTCCTTATGGATCCCGCCTTTTCATGCTACACATATGATTCTTCCTATTCAGGAAATGGCTCAACTGGCTCTGCTGCTAAATCTGGTACTATGAATGATGGGACCAAGTGGTTCGAGGAGGTCAAATGCTTTTAACTCAGCAAAGAGTAATAATAAAATTTCAAGCAAGGCTTCAAGTTGGGTTGGAATCCGAAAGTACAACAGCCTTCTTCTAATTTTTCAAAGTTTATCCATCCTACTCAGCCACTCAAGCCGTTAAACAAGGTATATCTTGATTTTTAATCAGAACTTCATATTCTTCTACACTGCCTATTAAAAGATACTTTGACTTAAACCTGCACTTTCTATTCCTTTTTCTTATTTTTCGTCGTTTGCATGTAATCATAAAAAACACTTAATGCATGTTTGGTACGTAGTATTGGACATGACTTGACAGAAAAAAGAAGAAGATCATTAGCTTCTTGTTCTTTTTGATTTAGTGTCAATTACTATCCATCCGTAGTTGATAATTTTCGGGTTTGTGATCTTTCGTAATAGTCATCTTAACTGAACCTCTGCTTATCATTACCGAAATCATGTACTCCAGTTTTTTAATCTCGCTATGCTTTCGTTTTAGTAGTTTCAGTCACTTATGCCATGTCTAGTTGGGATTATTTTAATAGAACTGACTTCATTGAAGAAAAACAAACTAAAATCTCGTACGTTATACAAACTAGTTCAGTCATGTTCCATACTGCTTATCCCAACACGCACTTCTTTTATTAGAGTGGTTTATACCTTCGTTTATATCCAGGTGAACACAAGTGGACATTTTGTAGGTGTAACTGAGATGATTGGGCAGTTTGATTTCAACAAAAAATGTGGACTTCAGGCAGCTCGACAAGTGGAACGGTTTCTTCCCCGTAAAGTGGCACATAATTAAAGACGTTCCCAATATTCAATGAAAACATATTACCCTTGAAAACATTGATAATAGGTCCGTGACATATACCAGGGAGACACGAGGTACTTTTTCCTACTTTAGTTGCAACGTTCTTTTAGAGCGTGTCGTTTTAAATCAAATTCAATTTAGATTCTTGCCGTTTACTTTAATGGATATGGAGGTGCATGTAGTGAATACTATTTAATAAAATTTCCTTAGATTTTTAAGTTAGAAGACTGTTTGGACTGAAGCAAGGGTTAGAAATGCTGATGCTGTTCTATTTGTGTTTCAGTTTCGTGTTTTGAGTTTTGAATTCATTTTGGGTTTTGTGTGTCCATTTTGAGATTGTTGAAAATGTGTTCTTTTTGGCATTTTGAAAAATTATTTTGAACACACCCAAAACGCGTTTTGAAAATTTTAGTTTGATTATAACCGAAAATACCTAAAACAGCAAATTTGTCGTTTTGGGTTTTTTTTTTAAATTTTTAACTTATTTTCAAAAATGTGTTTTCGAAAATAGAAAAGAGAACTCGTTTTCATTGTTTTGGAAAATCGACAACAAAAAATGGTTTGAAAATGGTAAAAAGAACAGATAAGCTATTTGTACGTCTTTGTTGATAGATCGACGACATGGAATTTTTATAACGGTTGGATGTGAGATGTGAAAAATGACGAGAGATTAGGATGTGTGTCGCAAGATTGCCGGTCCCACCCCAATCCTCTCCCGTAGGACCCAAACTCAATAGCACGGGTCAAATAATAACTTGACCCATCCGTTACAAAATTGGCACCAAATTTCGAATTAGTGCCTCCCACGCAACGGTAATGAACAACTCATACCATGATTCCAAGATTAAGAAAACTCAAAACTAAATACAAGTTCCAAAACCCATTTCAAACTTTTCATTTCCTGCACTCGTATGCCATTGCCATTGATTCTGATAAACTGGGAGAACCTTTAGCTCCGTCTCATACACAGAATGCAAACAACACGTTCGATATTTGTCCTCAAAGAGACATTGCGAATTATAATCACTTGCTTTTTGAGTACTCTCGCAATGGTCTTAACCAAGAGGCATTAAATCTTTATGCAGGTATTCATGGCTCGGGTTTTTTAGTGGACGGGTCTAGCCTTTCCTGTATACTAAAAGTTTGCGCAAGCTTTTGTCATTGTGTTTTTGGAAAACAAGTGCATTGTCAATGTATTAAAAGTNATCCTCTTGGCCTTGCTAATGATCCCGTCACTTTTGTTTAGCTCATGGTGAAGGAAATCAAGAATGAAAGGCTAGCTATGTTCTCCATTTTCGGATTCTTTGTTCAGGCAATTACCACTGGAAAAAGGCTTTCTAGAGAATCTGTTGTGTTACTAACAATGTTTGGGTCTATGCCACCAATTCGCACTAGGATCATAAATCCAATTTCAATCGTTCAATCTAGTGTCATATATGGAAGAGAATGCGTGATTGTGTAAATTTAACTTCCGAAAAATTTGCATAAATGCATTATAATATGAATGGAAATTGATTTTCTCAAATGATAGGAGAGCACAGAGCTCCCTTTTTTTAGTTGAATTCAACAAATAGTGATATGAACATTTCTTTTATATCTTCCACCCTAACTACAAATCATTGACACATGATATATACATATAGCTCATGCAGAACTCGGGCAGGGATGACTAGGAAGTAAATCAACATAATCCCTTAGGTGATGAGTGGGCTAGTTTGACGACAAAATTGTTACATGAACACACACTGACTCTTGTACTCTCTACCAAATTGATTCTACAAACCCACGAGTCCTGAATCAAATAAGATGTTTGAAGGCAAGGTCGTCTAAAAAATAATAAAAATGCTAAGATGTTTTGCTCTTCTTTTCCCACCATATTAGTCGTTTTTTTCTTGGTTTCACCTGTCGTAGCCTGTGTACTTTTGCGTTGGCCTCCCTTAACCAGGCCATGCAATCCTTTTTCTACAATTGAAATTTGGATTTTAGAGACTGCAGTTCCTCCTCAGGATCTATGGCAGGGGAATGCCTCGACATGAATCGTCAATTACTCTGGATTTGTCAACATTTTTTTTTTTCCTTCGCTAGAACTTTTTTCACAAGGAAATTTGCATGCAAACCATCACTAGTCAATCGACCAGCTCCAAAATCTATACAATGTTAGCAAATTTGATAGGGGTGCTACCACGAGGAGTCTGAGTTCCCATGGACATGTCCTCGAACCCAAAACAGCAAGGTGATAAGTAGTCATCAATTCTTGCGAATTGTCATCAGCATCAAAACTCATTATGGCTGCAGCCAACCTTATCTGTGATATCATTAATATCAGAATAAGAAATTAGAGGCCATATACTTGTTAATTCCTTTAGGTAACTTAGAGCATAATAAACTCACTTGCAAAATGCCGTATGCTTCTGTCGCACCCCGTCAAAAAATTTCATCTTAACTTCATATTCAGACCACCCTGTCTCAAATGGTCTTATTTGCAATCTTAGAGCACCATTTTCCTTATCCTCCTGCCCAACAATTGCTTCTGCCATCAATTCCTTCCTTCGAAATTCATCCACCACAGAAGGTAATATTTCAGATGGCATATCCTGCTCAGCTAGTAAGAGTTAATCTTAATAAAAAAACTACAAAATCAAGTTTGACCAATATATGTTAAAACTAAAGCGAAATATATTATATTAACCCTTGTTTGATCCCCATTATTTCCAAAATGCATTTCTCTCTTTCCTTCAACCACACATTTTTCAATAAAATAATATTACACATAAATCTAAAATTTATCCTTATTTTTCAACATCACATTTTCCATCAATCTACTATTCCAAAATATATTTTTAGTCAAAAAATGTGGCACAAACCTTGTTTTCACTTTACATATTATATTATACTATTGTAGTGATTTTTATCTAAGTCAAAGTCAACAATCAATTTTAACCATATGTTTTATGAGACTCACAACTTTTCAATAATATATTTCATCAACTTTTATCAAAATCTACTAAAAATCTGATTTTAATCCTTACCAAACAAGGGTTATATACTCGTATCAAGTCACATACTACATTTTATGTGTTTACACATCATGTTATGTCATATTTCAAAATCAAGTGAACCATAATGTTATTTTAAAAATCAAGCATAACATATTATATTACACATCAAACTTATTTTCTATGTAACATATTATATTTCACAATAGAATCATATCAATGTCACAACTTACATTACAAGCATTTATTCGCATTCAAAAGTCTCAAAACATAAGCATATTTAGAAATAAAGATGCTTCACAAAATAGTAGTGTTCTAAAAGCACACACAAAACGCTTTACCTTGACAGTAGTCGTTAATGCCTAGGTGCGCAAAAAACTTTTATTTGACTTTAGTTTATTAAATTGTTTTTTTCCCCTTCTTTTAAAAAGCTTTTATTTGACTAACGTTGAAATTTAAATGACTTTATTCCATAAAAAATTAGATAAGATTCAAATTATGGTGCTATATTTATTATATAATTATAATTTTGAAACTTAACATTTCGTTGAAAACTTCGAACGTATGTATGAAGTTTCTATAAATTAGTTAAGTAGGATTTGTCTAGTTAATAGTTGAAACTATAAAAAATAATAGTCTAACTTTTGCATTTCAAAAACTTGAAAATTATAATTGACTAATTGTAGGAATTATTAAGTAAATATAGTATTCTATAATTTTAGATGTTTGGTATGTATTATTTCAATTATTAAACATTTTTTAGAATGATTAAGTATTTAAAATAATAAATCGACACAAATTTCAAACTTTTTTTTAGGCGAAGGGGGGCGGGAGGCTTGTCGAGGGGTGGTGTTGGAAGCAGTAACTTTATTCTGAAACATCTTATGTTTCTAATCTAAGTTATGTAATATTCATTTCGTTTTTAAAAAGTATAATGACTTCGCGAGTCGGGTAGAGTCAATGAACTCTTTTTATTAAATTACAATAGGGGCTTGTATACACAATAGGTAAAACCACATATATATCAGGTAGAATTTCAGCCTTTGGAAATAGATTTCAAGCAAATACTATACAAAATAGAAAGAGATCCTGTTCTAATAATCTCATAGTCATCTATGGTTTTTCTTGGACACACCTGTCTCATGTAGATAATCAAGTTTTTAAAATTTTATAAATTTCACATCAATGTATCAATTATATGGATAACAAGCTAACTAGTCAAAGCCATTCTTTCTGATTATTTTCTGAACAACATTGCACATTTTGAGACACAAAAAATAGTAGATATGGGTACTCTATACTACAAACAAGTAGGGAAAATCATATACGATCAAATTGATTCTCATAACTCTATTAAAAATGCTCATCGCCAAAGCAATTCAGAGGCTACGGGCCCGTACTCTTTACCATTTTCAAGCCGTTTTCTATTTTCGATTTTCCAAAATAGTGAAAAAGCATTCTCTTTCCTATTTTCGAAAACGCGCTTTTGAAAACAAGTTAAAAATTTACAAAAAAAACTCAAAATGACAAATTTGTCGTTTTGGGTGTTTTCAGTTATAATCAAGCCAAAATTTTCAAAACGCATTTTGGGTGTTTTCAAAACAATTTTACAAAATGTCAAAAAAGAACACATTTTCAACAATCTCAAAATGAACACTCAAAACACAAAATTTAAAATGAATTCAAAACACAAAATTGAAATACAAAGAGAACAACCCCTTAGTATCTCACTTTAGTCATTGGTCACTTACAATATTTTGTTCTTTTATTTTATTTTTATACTACTAGATATTCTTTGTATTGTGTAAACGTGAACACTAAAATCGAAAAACGAAAGAAAAACAATAAGGTTTTATAAAAAAAAGATATCAATGAACTTCTATAAAATGGTTAAACGGGATTCAGTCAATTGTGTATTGACACATAGAAACTTAAATTGTTCCAAAGTATGTCTACGTCCACTGTAGGTACAAATAATTAACTAACTTCGAATAGTGTTACACGAGGTTGTAATTATATAGAACCCTAATTTCAAAATTACCCTTTCAATACTATACCATACGGCGTCTCGAACTCATAACGAAATCAGCTAGCTCCATACACAAAAATATGAGCCACCTAATCAACACTTCGTGATGCACACTGAAGTATGTCCGTGTGTATTGAACTTATGTGGAATTCAGTTCATTGTTTCATAAAAAAAAAAGGCTGCCTACATTTGAGAAAATGAGATTTTTGTTCATAAGTTTATTTGAATTTAATTTTTGTATCAACCATATGTGGATAGACCGCTAGATGATGAAATTTTGTCATCTAATTTCACCAAATTAATGAAACACGTGATAAAGTAATTGGATAAAATAATTTGACTTATATCTTTATTTATAAATTAATTGAAGTCTATAAAAAATTTATCATGTTATATTGCTAGCATGTTTAAATGAGTATTATCATTGTTATAACTTTTATATCGTAGTTTTAAATTAAATATTTGGGTTTGAATCTTTCTTAAACCGTATTATACGATTTTGTTAGTTATGTATAAGAAGTATTTTTCTTGATTTAAATATAGATTAAAAAAATTGTCCACATTATTTACATATAATCCTAGGGTAGACATTGTTTAATCGAGTTGATTCCGAATGGGAATTGGATCAAATTGAGTCCCAATAGTTTTTTAGGGTATAAAATTATCTTTGTTAGAGTGTTATCGAGGATGAACAAAAAAATCAACCCGCTAAATCGGATGTTAATCACGATTTTGAAATCGTTGATTTGGATCCACTATTTAATCAATCTTAGATTGTTAGTGTCA
Organism: Fraxinus quadrangulata; assembly: GCA_903798255.1. Classification (NCBI taxonomy): domain Eukaryota; kingdom Viridiplantae; phylum Streptophyta; class Magnoliopsida; order Lamiales; family Oleaceae; genus Fraxinus; species Fraxinus quadrangulata. The sequence goes on along the minus strand of CAIGRB010086114.1, from coordinate 14,923 downwards.
TTTGTAAGCATCTCATATCTATTCTAACAGTTAAATATTGGGCAGATCAGATTGCTAGTTGAGGTTCTTAAAGCAGTTGATTGGAAAACAAACTTTTAAATAAGCTATATCAATCAAGAATTATTCTAAGCATAGCTACATCTTGTTTGATACCGTGGATTTCAAAAAGTATTGGGCGGGAATGTGTGTTTGAAAAAAAAAAAACTAACTATTCAATCATGTGTCATCATGTGGCACAATTTCCAAATGATGTTAAAAAAAAAAAAAAGTACAAACAGCATGATTGATCTATCAAACCTGAGTAGTAGAAGTATAAATCAGGTCAAGATGAGTCAGCAAGCCATGCCTCGGTTTTATGGAAACGTGTATTGTTACCATAATAAGGTTGGCTGCTTTCGGTGGTAGAAAGTTAACATATATTGTTACCTTTTTAAACAAATTTTACACAAGATCGCTGCTAAATGTTTCATTCAATTTAAGGGGAATTGTTTTCAAGGAAGCAATCACAGATGTAGCAATGACAGGCTGGGTATGTACACCTACATATAACTTAGCAATTTACAACAAGGCACTGCACAACGTTTTAGTAACTACACAGCACCAAGGCTATGGTAGTAAAAGACTTGAAATTGATCGAAGGATAGTCCATAAAGCTAAAACAACATTTACATGAAAACATTTCTCTTGGATAGGACATGAATACTTTCACAACCAAAATACGGAACATGTTAGGTGTACAACTTTGGTCATTAGATGAAACTAGCATACCAAAAAAACACATCAACAATCGATCCAGCAATGATGCACTTTGCTGCACTAACTCTGACACTTCCTGTTAAACAAGAATAGCAGAATTATTACACCTCAACTGATAACTGAAAGAGCAAGAACTGTTAAACAAGAATAGCAGAATTATTACACCTTAACTGATAACTGAAAGAACAAGATTAGAATAAGTGCTCAAAGGTGGAACAGAGCGAGGCAATAGGCAAATTGAATTGGAAGGCAATACATGTCCACGTCTGGGGAGGAAGAGGAAAGGTGGTGCAGTATGGAACCTCTAGATATCCATTTCTACACATTCAAAAAAAATCTGCATCTAGAATAACTTGCTATAAATTTTACTTTACGCGCCAAATTAAAACTTCAATGAACAGGGTATTGAGTTTAGAGTGCATTATCTTTTGAGGGGGTGAGTTGTTTGTTGAGAAAATAAATAAATAGTAGACAATACATAACTTGGCATTTTAAATGCTGTAACTATTTACCTAGCCCGATGGTTCACGATCTAACTTTTCCTTTTCCTCCCACGCGTCTGCATCTCTCAAGTCAAATTGAGAATTAAGATAATGTAAAAATCAAACTAAGGTGAGTTCTGACATGGGGACTGCTGACCTGACATGTTGAACCTCTACCAGGAGATGATAGTAGAAATGAACTGTCAGAAGCACCAGAAGTATTGGCAGCCTATCATAAAGAATGGTTACTCTTGTGTCAACTTCTGAAGTATGACTTGCGAAAAGTAAATTTGTGAGATGGTGTCCTGAAGACCTAGATGTGAACCTACCTCAGCCACATTCTCATCAGGTAATTTCCTCATGGAAGACATCATTGACATCATATCAGTCATCTGAGTTGCCATCTGTGCACAGGTCTGCTCCATGGTTGCCATTTTCTCCTTCATCTCACGTATTTCTACATTAGCCTCAGACACCATTATCAAGGCTTCTTCACGAGTAGGCTTCTGCACCCCAATATCAGAAGGGGAGGAGCCTAATCCATAACAACGAACACGTTCATGTTTATCTTTACCCAGGACTCGGGAAAACATATCATCCCCGTTAGTGCTGTTCTGTGAGGTAACCTGTTGTTTTTCAAGGTCTTGGAGTTGTGTCTGCACATTACATAAAAATGTTTGGTAACTTAGATAACATCAGTATCTAGTAACCTGTTCTGATTAGTAAATTAACGAAAGCCAATTCACACTTCCAAAACATACAATTACTGCTGCCGATGCCTCATTAACAGGCTTCCCATTCTTGCATGTACGAGTCAATATGAATAGCTCTGCACGTGATGGTTCCTTCCCATCAGATCTCTTTGCTCGCTGCTCATGATCAGTTCAGGTGTAGTACATTTATATGAATAATATTGATAAAAGAATAGCAACGTCAACAACCACAAACACATCCCCCTGCAGTAGAAGTTTCAGAAAGTATGAAAGTCACCTGCTCTTCACGTATTCGTGCAAAGCTCTTCGTGCCTGTTGCATGACCAAATTTCTGATGTGCGCGATTAGCCTTATTTGTGGCACTGCGTTTCTATCATGTGCACCTCATAATTATTATACAGGCCAATCTCTATGTAAAGAAAATTTAACTAGTTTGAAAAAAAAAAAATATTGAAAACATAACTCCTGACTTTATCTTTGGTTTTTTGTGGCGTGTAAAGAATAAAAGAAATTCTTGTATACACAAATACAATAATCAGGAGTCGTCCCAAAGAATACCTCTTCTGGTTCAGAACTCCAGTGTTCAATAAGAGATGCCCACTGATCTGGAAGGACCCTCTCATCACGATCAGCTAGCCGCTCCTCATCAGTTTCATGAGGGTAGTAATGTGCACTCTTCAACTTGGATTTCCAGTCCTTCCATTTTCTCCCAAGAGAACGCAGGACCCAATCTTTACTCACAGGGTCAATATCAAACCTCAACTGCATCATTTTGGAACACAATCCAATGAAAATAAATACGCAGATAAATCACGCAGAAGCAGGAGGAAAAAGAAATGCAGAACAACTTACAAATACCTGAACTTTCTGCCACAAGCTTTCCTTACTTTCATTGGGCACTGCCCTCCAGTCAACATACGTTAGGGGTAGAAAGTTCCCATTCCGTGCTAGGATACCCAGGAAGCTGGTCAATTTTGGTGCCTCAGGGCCAATGGGCTGCCCTAGTACATTGGTAGTGATTGATATGCGCTTGTCGTTCAACAGATGAAGGCAACGTGTGGGTCCTCGAACCCGAGCCTTGCTCCTGGAGCTAACTATGATGAAAAGAAGGGAAAACTTTCACCGAAATAACTCATAAAGATAATGTAAGCATACACAGCAAAACCTGTGCTCGCATTATTGGTCTTGGTTGAGAGGAAAATAAGTAAGATGCTTCGACGGAAAAGAATACATACCTGTGTTCCTATAATTTGTCTCGGTTGGAGATGAAGGTCGTGATGAGCTGGACCCAGGCAGGTTATGGCAGGTGTTCTCTTGCAGGTTGCATTCTGTCTCGTTGATCATAGAGGACGATTGTTCCTGGGTAGGGTCCATCTTATCTAGCTGTTGGGTGCTAGCATTATGAGTAACTGGGGTCACTGGACATTCGATACCAGGTCCACTACAGTTAAGAGGAGACTCCATTGGAGGTGCCGTGTGCAAATTTCCTTCACAAAGAACCATGAATAATTATAGATTGGAATATTTTATTAGAGGTAGGTAATATTGAATCTTTTGGAATCGTACAAGTTGCCACATAGATGCAATTCACTAGTTAGATGGGAAAGTCGGGAATGTTCCATACATCAATTTTTGGATAAGTCCACAGTTGCATTTGTACAATAGGTATCTACCACTGCCTTTAGATAATTTGCATAGCAGTGGATTTAAATGGTGAACAGAGTAATAAAACGACAGCAAGTAGGCAAAAGAACTAGAAGAGGCCAATTACTTTAGGTACATCTTTTATATAACTACAGGGCACAAAATGGTCCACTGTTTTGATATTACTAAGTTTTGACATTCAAAGCTATACATATGAGCCAAGTTAATAACTTCAATTGAAGTTTCTTTCTTTTGTTGAACATAATAAAAAATGATACATTTATTACTGTTCCTGCAAATGCCTATGATTTGTCAAGGGTGTCTAGCTATCAGAAATTCTCAAAGAATCCTAACAAACGGGCTTCAGAATCAAAGTTAATTGTATGCTATACTAAGTATACTTGGAGAAAAGTTTCTGTGGCCGGGAGGAGTCTACCAAGTTCAAAAAACAAGTTCTACAAATGTTACACACCACCTATGCTTTGTAGAATTCATTGTTTGTTGCTAAAGAGCAAATATCTGTAAGATGAATATGTAGCTTGTTCAGCTAAGCTTAAAAGGTTCTTTAAAGCACCTTTTTTGAGAAGTATTACTCTTGATGCTTTTCAAACCTAAACCCTAAGAACCTATAAGCTTTTCCAAACATGATAATAGTACAAGCGAGAATGACAAGATGGATGAGTGACTATACCAGAATGGATGAAGAAATGAAGACATAAGCTGAAAAGTGGAGGTGTCATAATTAAGGATCAATAAGGAAGGATGACTTAGATGGTTGGGACATGTCTTGTCTAGACCTAAAAAAGAAAAGGGGTAAACTAAAATTAACGTGATGATTCGATGAATGGCTAGAACAGCCCTCTTTAAATTTAGTGGAATTAAGACGTAATATCTATTTGTTAATGACTCGATATAAAGAACAGATAGAATTTCAACATCCAAACACGCTGCCAACTTGCCTCAATAAATTGAAGAATTTGACGTGGTAGCAACAGATGATAGAAACTCCAGTACCTAATACAATGTCAAAAATCTCACTCCTCAACCATTCATCCATAAAAATGTGGACAAGTCCACCAGTTCTCTACTTGAGAATTCTTTAACATCTCAATTCAATAATGTACTTAATTAAAATTGTGAATATTAATGTAAATCAGGGGGTGAATGTAAGTTCTAAGAACATGTGCAGCCAGTGAGGATAACAACAAAGTTGTGGCAAAGCATATACCATGGAAAAGAGAAACTTCAAAAATATTCAAGTGTCAAGATCAAAAGAAATGAAGAATGGACAATGTCATGAATATCATCTTTACAACATGAAAATTGAACAGCAAAACTAATAATAACATTCTTCAGACACAAAAATCAGAGCAAAGGAAGCCTGATGCCTGCATTGTAAGAATCAATCAAATAAATTATACACGAATTTGAATCAAATGAAAATTTTCATACCAGAATTGTCAGCATTTCTGCCTGCCTCCACCTGAGAATTCTGAGACTGGTGACAAGTGCACTCTTGCAGCTGATGTACATGGATGCAGCTTCCTGAAAGGTGATGTGCCTGACCATAAACTGAGTCCATCTGACACTGCTCTTGTTGCTTCCCCTTGCCAGTATTTGGGCCTAAACTGCATGCACGCTCGCATTTATTGAATGTCAAAGTAGATTCTCTATGGGTACATAACTGGAAATTTCCTTCAAAATAAACAAAATTATTTTAACTCAGCGACAATAGTAAGTTATTCTGGATACAAGGAAAGAGATTGATGCATAACAGCATTTAGCAATAATAAAAAGAATATGCTGCACAGAAACAATGGTCATAGAAATGCACCACCTGAAATTCCCTGTTTAAGCTCATTGAGAACAAGATCAAAAAATCAAATACATATGTAAACTGCCCTGCAGAAGTATATCAAACAGGTGGTTCCACACATGGTCCAGTTATGAAGAAAGAAGCATCAAGGAAATGCATAAATAGACTACAAGTAGCTACGTACAACAAGAAGTTCTGGTCCTGGAGGGATAATATCAACCACTTGATGTCCATCCAATGGATCTTTTATGGATATTTCATATCCCCCCTAAGATCCATTACGTGTCCAAGGCCTTTAGTTCTTAGCATCTGTTATTTTGGCACAAATCTTTTTGGTTCTTAAAAAGAAACAGTTTGAGAAAGTTCAATTTCCGATCTCTTTATTTCCATTATTATTTATTTTTATGATAAAAGTGTGATGAACTTTCAAGGATTACAGACGTCTGCAGTCTCAGAGCAACCACTAACAGTTAACCAATAGTTAAGAGACATAACCGATAGTTTGATAGTCAAAATCAGATAGACTTGCTGTGTTTGTTTACAGAAACTGCAAAAAACTCGTGCTTATTCAGCTACAGAGCAAGAAAACAGGATTGCATTTGCATGAAACAACAATCGCAACAAACAGTAATGAGCTCGGTCTGTTAATTTGGATGTACTTGAAGTTACAGGAAAACTGTATACAAACTGATGGCACGGTAGATGTTTAAATTTGCACAATTGAAACTTTCCGTTCTTTCTTTCATTTCCATTTTTTTTTGAAAAGTAATCATAGTATATTAATCAAATTCAATACACAGGAAGTGTATCATCAGTACATATCGGCAAGAAATAACATAAAATTAGGCAACCCGTCTAAATGCCTAGAAGCTACAGCATTAAACCAAGTAAATAATGTCAAATAAAACAACTCCCTAAGCTGCTCTGTTGTCCGTGATAAGTCTTCAAAGCAACGTCCATTTCTTTCTCTCCACAAACACCACACGATGCAACCTGGAATAAGGTCCCATACAAGTTTGCTATCTTTATCTCGGAACTTTCTCCTCCATGTCCTAAGCATGTCCTCCATACTCCTTGGCATCACCCAATCCATATGCTGCGACACTAAAATATCGTTCCACAATAAACGAGCGGTCTCACAATGGAGAAATAAATGATCAATCGTTTCCCCATCCCCCTTACACATATAGCACCACTCTGTAACGTAAAAGCCCCTTATGCGAAGATTCTCCACCGTGAGCACCTGTCCTCTAACAACTGTCCATAATAAAAATGCCACTCGTGGTGGCAACTTACATTTCCAGACCATCTTCCAAGGAAATGACCTCTCTTCAACTCCCAACAGAGATTTAAAATAGGTGCGAACTGAAAAAATATCGTCTCGTGACAATCTCCATCTACTACTATCATCCTCTCCAACCCTGATATGCGCCTCATATAGAGATGTCAAAAACAACGCATAATCCTCCAATTCCCAGTCCTGTAGACCCCTGCCAAAAGTAGTGTTCCAGCTGATACTCCCATTGTGGAAATCTAATACGTCCTTCACCATGACAGAGGGCTCCAACGCTATACGATACAAAGAAGGAAATCTCACCTTAAGTGGTTGCTCCCCACACCAACAATCATCCCAAAAGCTGATAGTATTACCATTACCAACAATAAATGTCAACCTATCCCTAAAATCGCTCCAGCCTCGCCGAATATGCCGCCACAAACTCACCCCGCGTTCTTTCTTTCATTTCTACGTTTATATATACATATTCTCTTCTTTGGAGGGTGGTTATCATGCACCAAATCATTCTGCACTAAGTAATTATCTCAGAAACAAAGACTTCCTAGAGTCCTGTAAAGCAACACTGAAAGCAGGGGGCCTACATCCAGCAGAAAGCGAAACAGTGACTAAATAAGGAAATTTTGAACTTGGAATTCCTGGAAATTTTCAGAACATGTATAACATTGACCATAAATGACTGGATTTGGAGCTTGCCAGGACAGACTCACTCAAGACACAACAACATCACGATCCTTCCTGATTAAATCAAAATTATTGTATGTGCATCTAATAGATCAAAACACACCTGCATTATGGACATTTATGCCTGCTTGCACCCGGGAAGGTGCCAATTGGCCTGAGCTTGATTGTGGGAGGCAGTTCCTTAGATGGGGATGGCATATAAAGTTGCAGCTGAGTGATGGTTGACAAGAGTGAACTAGATTTGGACATTGGTTGAAAGGGTTACCAATCATAAGGTCCACCGAGTACAAATGTCTAAAATCATTGTGGCAAGAAACTGAATCTGGGAGAAATTTAAATATGAATACTTTCAGTAATTAGTAATATCATAGATTATAATACCACCACTATTAAACTAAACGCACTGTAAGAAAACTTGCAGTGCGTTTAGTCCTCACAGATATCAAAACAATTTAATATTTTAAACAAATAGTTAAACTTATAATTCTTTTATTTTATTTGTCACGTCAGGTCTTGCAAGTTTGTAACCACACTATTTTACATGAAACCACACATCACAAATAAGAAAGCATGACTAAACTAAGATAAAACAAACAATTATAACATAGACACAAATACAATAAACATCAGAATCCAAGACCCATCAAAACAAAATTTCGATTCTGCATTAGAAACCAATTCTGGTACTAATCTTGAATGGGTAGCAAGGGGGCCCATCAAGAGCTTCTCTCTAAATGGGTTGAGTTCTTAATTCAACTGTTGCTGAATCTCTCAGAACTATGTGTGGATTTATCGTGAAGATTCAAGAACACAAAGAAATTCATTTATAGAGGGAGCACTAAAAAATCATATACTTGGTATATGTAGCAGTTAGAATAGCAGTTAAGATGAATCAACCAGATTAATAAGAAAAAAAGGGAAAATGGCAAACATCAACTACAATCATGTGATGAAGATCATGCAATTATGACCTGAAGTAGAAGCATGCGTACCATTCTGGGGCTGACAAGGTTGCAACTGTCCAAAGTGCAATAGGCACTCGCACTGGTAGGATACCTGTTGTGGCTTACGTGCATGGCTACAGCAAGGTGATAACTGTTGCTGCTGCCTTTGGTTCAAGCAAGTAAAGTCCTGTTTTTGCAAGTGGCAAGAGTTGCTGATGGTCGAATCCACTTGATATTTATGTGCAGTGTTGTTATGCCTCATGGTTGACTCAATGGGAGACTCTAACCTTTGGTTCATATGTCCTACATGAAACGATCAAACACGAGAAAATCATAGTACAGTTAAACTATTGCTTTAATGGCACCATTTTACTAAGAAAATATTAGTTATAAAGTCAGACTGTTATCTACTCCACTCAATTTACGACTCACAACAGGAAGGTGATCCTTTCACAATTTGTATACATTTTATACATAACCAAAATAAGTCATAATGTCTGTTGCAAATTCAGTTTTAAAATCTAACAATGTTAATCAGTAGTAGAAGTATCAAAAGCTAGCGAAGCATATACTCTCCGGTCCACAATCAAAGATGACAGAAAGGCGTCCAAGGTTTTATACATCCAGGAAGAATGGAAGAACACAAGACAGTGTTTGAAAAATAGCAAAAGTGAACTTCAATGTCATTTACATACCTACTGAAACTAAACAAAAATTTACTTCAGACCAGATAGACTTCATGAGAGTGGCGTGTACAAGTATTCGGGCAATATTTCAATAAGAACGTAGTTCAGTTGATAATAGACATATCTGAAACTATGTCTCTGACCCAAATTCCATTACTAGAGACCATCAAGACTTGTATCTAAAAGATTTTTCCTGTCCTATAACCAAAAACAAGCAATGGTTGATTAAAAACAAAGGTGTGAGGCTCTATAGTGTACCCTGGCTATCCAAGAGTGAGAAAGAAAGAAGTAAAGAACTGTGCAAAGAAACCAAATAGATAGTTTCGAGAAAAGAAACCAATAATTCTTCAATGATGATCATGGACAATGTACTTATCTTTTTATTTCAGGTGGAAGAATAATAAACAAATGCATAAGTTCAAGAATTCTCACCATTAGTAACATTCAACGGTTCCTTGTACAACTTAGCTGCGGTCCAGTGCTTCGTGAAGTAGTTCTTCACCCTTTTCATGAGCTCCAAAATATAAGAACCTTTCTTATTGTACTTGCAACAATTATCCCAAATGTACTGCACATCCATAAAGACATCCTCCGAATTTAAATATTTGAGACCATTTTCTAGGTTGCTACATATCGTTCCAAAATCCATGGGTGTATCAATGACATCAAAATAATCCTGAACCCAGTCCATCAAGAAAGGTAAAAGATTTAATACTTTAAATAATATTGAAACTTGAAATGTGTGTAATTGCAATGAAACTTACAGGAATCTCCTGTGCAATAGGATCAACAGGTACATTAAAGGGTATAGCTGCATCCATTTTCATAATCTTCTTAATCACCTATAAAAGAACAAATATCATAAAATACAATTAAAAGAAATACGCATGTCTTCAAGAGTAGCAAAAACCACAGTAGTATAATCTTAATAACTTAACTTATTACTTACCAACAAGGCAGCATTCAACTCATGCTCATTGTATCGAGGATCCTGACAAGGTGATTTTGGTTGTTTTTCGCAGTCCTTGTCACCTTGCAGCGGGACTTCATTTCTACTCTGGTTTGCACATGAAGGAGAAAGAGCCCTAGCCAACTTTGCTGAAGCACTACCAACTGTTCCATTATTTGCTATTTCTTTTTCCAAACCAGCAAGCTGTCCGCTCATATCGGCATTGGATTTTCTTGTTTCTAGGTCCACTCGAGCATCAAATCTGACATTGTTTTCATCCTTATCAGAATAATAACCGGGGTTTACAGATATCTGAGCAGTGCCTGATATAGAGAGCTTTTTTGGTTTGCATCTTCCAGACTCCCGCTTGCGCTTCATTTTCCTTTTCAATTCTCAAAAAATAAAATTTAACACGTCAAAACTTCCTAATGCCAACAAATTAAAGAAAACTGAGAACAGTTACTGAGTGACAACTCTAAAGCAACCGATGCCTAACAACTACAAGGAAAAGAAAGCTACAAGGCCTGCTCAAATGAAGATAAATAAACAAACAAGACACATATTTCCACATCTCTTATTGATATCAAAACTGATCTTAATTTACTAATTACCCTTCATTAGCCAAGTAAACACCATCACCATTGTAAGCATTCATGGACATAGCCACATAGGTTATCTCCATCTTTCATTTACTCATTATCTGGTTCATAATAGGGACATTCAAAACTCTCTCGATGATAATAGGTTCTAGTTCCAAGAATCCATTCACAAACTAGATATACATTTTCCTTTTTACTTTTTTGGGCAAGAATTTAATAATTTTTATTGGGTTTAAAGCTTGAATATATATGTGAAGAGTTTCGGAATTATAGAAGGGTTATCTTTAATTCAAAGAGAGAGAGAGAGAGAGAGAGAGAGATTCCAGTCCTGCTAACGAGCAATAAATGGTAAAAACACAACCCAGCTGCAGAATGCCCAACGTATGACCAAATTAATCACACCAAAAAAAAGTCAGAAACGCAAAATAATATCAATAAATTCCAATTAAAACACCATGAATTTGAGTTTCCAAATGTACGAATTAACGCGTCAAGCGAGAAAAAAAAAACTCAGAAACAAATCCAAAAGCAGAACAATCAGAGTGAGAGGAGAAAATTTTACCTCGATCGAAGAAAGAGTATAGATCAAAAAATTATAAAAATCGAAAAAATGTAATCGGAATGAATGAGAATATACCTCTGTGTAAGAGCTGCTTGAGTGGATAAAACCGAGTACCCGACATTTTATATACGGAAAGATTTTTTTGCGGGAAGTGACCCGGCACGATATGATTCCTGATTCGGGCACAATCAAGGGACATTGACGCAAATAGCACTAATCCCTGTTTGGTCCCCATTTTGGGATGTTGAAAATTATTTGAATTGTCATTAGTGGGAGAATGTGTAGTAGAAAAGTAATGAAAAATTTTAAATTTATGTGCAATATTATTTTATTTGATGACTGTGTGATTGAAATGAAGAGAGAAAAAAAATTAATATAATGTAATGGAAAAAAAATGAGGGCCAAACAGGGGCTAAATTGAGTCGAAAATAATTGTAGCAATCTTTTCGGGTTAATCATTTGAATGATTACGGACTTTGCCAAGTATTACCATATAATAACTGAACTTAAAAATGTATCTCAATAATTATTAAATTTCGTCAAGTGTTATTATTTTATAACTTATTTTAAAAATATATCTCAATGGTCACTGAATTGTGAACAATGATACTCAATGGGAAAAATTCGTTAGGTTCAACAAACGGTATCGACTCAAGTGATGAATGGATAATGTGGTGCATTGTTCAGTGACCATTGAAATATATTTTAAAATTCAGTTATTAAGTAGTAACAATTTTTTCCTCAAACCAACATTTGTGAAAGAAGAAAATGAAGGGAAAAAAGATTAAAAATCAAATCGACCCAAGTTACCTTAGCATTAATTCGAACATTTTTATACTTTTATGTAATTTTTCTCCGTCAAATTATTTCAATTCTACTTACTCTCTCTCTCTCTCTCAATTTTTTTAGATGATGCTCGAGATATGATAAACTGATATCAATTGATCCAAAAATCAAATGTGCTTTTGGGCAGTAGATGAAGAGGATATGCAAGTCGGGGATTTAATAACTCCGCAAATCATTCAAATCTAATTTAACATCATGTATCTTCCATTTTGGCAATAAAACTTTATGTTGAAGACTAATTCAGGATAGATATCAACAGAAGTTCTATTTTTATTCGATTTATAAGCCTCTAATTTTCTGTTTCCTCCTTTTTCTCTTGATTTTATTTGATTTATCCTTTCATAGAGATCGATTTGAAAGACTTAATAAATGAATTTAAAAATATATTTCAATGGTCACTAAACTATGTTAAGTGTTACTATTTAATAACTGAACTTAAAAACATATCTTAGTGATCACCGAATTTCACCAAGTACTATTACTTAATAACTAAACTTAAAAATATATTACAATGATCACTGAACTATGTATCGTGTTACCCATCAATCACTCAAGTCGTTGTCGTTTATTGAATCTAACGAATTTTTCCACTTGAGTGATGAACAAGTAACATGGCGTATAGTCAATGACCATTGTGATATAATTTAAAATTTAGTTACGAAGTAGTAACGTTTGACGAAATTCAGTAACCATTAAAATATACTTAAGTAGTAATATTTGACAAAGTTCCGTGACCACTCAAGTAATTAATTCCAATCTTTTCTTATAGTTTTATGTTAGCAACAAACTTTTAAGCTAAATTATACATTTCGCCCCGACCTTAACCCCTTGACACACTTTTACCCTCAATATTTTTTCAAAAGACTTAAAAACTCACATTTCATCAATTTACGTAATTTGTTCTTACTAGCGGTTTTCAATGTGTAGAAAAGAGCCAAGCCTCAAGTCGAGCCAGGCTCAACTCGTTCCCCAAAAGTTGAGCTCGGCTCGCGGACCTTTATTTTATAAAGGAAAATGGGGAATTTATTTTTTAAAATACGACCGTTTGAACAAAAGATAAAAGTATATAAATGTTTTGATTTCGGGCTTTGTAAATATAAAATATCTATTTGAAAAATACAACAATACATTATCATTTTACAAGTTCACAATCCTCATTTTTTCGGGTTTGTGACGTGCTAAATTAAATGTAGACAAGGTTAAATTGTACGTGCACTAAATGTTTCTTATACAAATTTTTTAAGAGAAGATATGAAGACAAAAATAAATTAATTATATAGTCATTCGTATTAATTTTTTAAACACCCAGCAGCTAAAACCTTCGGAGTTTTATCTTAATTTCTTATCTAGCTAGTCCTTCGAGCACATTAAACTCTCGAGATATTTGCTTTCACATGAATAGTGTTGTATAGACAAAATAAATTTGAGATTGAGAGATTGGTTTAGAAATTTTTTGAAATGATATATGTTCGTAGAAAAAAATTAAGAATTTTTTTTAAAAAAAAAAACATGAATTTTAAATTAATTTTGAATGTTTTGGGACAACTTTCGAAGTTCGTCAACATAGAAGAAAAAATTGCCACCCGACTCAATTGACACCCCTAATTTCCATGCAAAAGTTCTATGCCTAGAATAAGTGCTTTTTTTTCTCATAAAGTGGTTTGAGATTGATTATGTACAAGATTTTTTGTTTAAAGAAATTGTACATCACTTAAAATGAAAAAAAAAAAAANAAAAAAAAAAAAAAAAAAAAGTCATTATGAATATCTATTGAAGTTTTTTGAAACTGAAAGTTCATAAAAGTTACGAAAGTCTTTCGAAATTCCCTGGAATCTATGAAAGTCAATGAATTTTACAAAAAGTCAAATCATTTCAAAGAATCCTGTAAAAATATTTTAAAAGCCCAAATTAAATACAATTAATCTTATTTTTTTCTACATCAGTTAGTGATTTTGTTTGGCGAAGACCAATGAAATAGCTTTTGGGTACCGCTATTTTCATCCATATTTTTTATATATCATTCCCACCCTAAGCTCATCTCTATTAAAATTTTAAATTTTTTTAAAAAATAATATTTATATCTACGTCATATTTCAATATTGTCCTTATTGAAATAATTCATTTAAATACTATATATCTACATAAATTTTATATATTTATCCGACTATAAATACATCCCTAACACTATTGAGCCACACAATCCCTAAAACTATAAACTCTTTTAAACGAAATGAACAAAATAAGAATAAAGTTGAACTTATTGAACATTAAATTAACATGTATTATTCATTTTATCATGTTATCAGCGTTTCTTAAAAGTTTTATTGTACAATCAAAATAATACAAAAAAATCAAAAAAAAAAATGTAAATAAAGAAACTCATACAATCATTCCAGTAAGATAATCATAAAATCAATAAAAGAAAATTAGAGCACCCAAATTCGGGGCAGTGAAGTTAGCTGTCTCCACACTTAATTTAGAATTTCAAAATTTGCCCAATAGTTTTTCAAATTTTTCAAAAAAATCCTTGTAATTTTCAATTTTTGCCCCCACGATTATTATTTTTTAGTTGTCCCCATAAATCTTTTCTTCTAACTCCGCCCCTGCACAAATTCAAGCACGATATCACAAGAATGCCACTAAAACCCATAAACGTTTTAATGCGTTAGGGAAAAAAAAAATCAAACCACAAAATACGATAAAAAGGTAATCCTTAGTTTTTCAAATTTCTTTTTTTCATATATTGCTTTTACTAAATTCTTTGTCATGTTGAAATACTTCAAACATACATATTCATGTAATTTTCTTTGATGTATTAGAGTTCTAGTTAAAACACAAATTCTAAAAGAATATAAAAAGATTTAGGATAATTTAATGAAAATAAAAATTAGTAAATGAATTTAGAGTTATAAATTTTTATTTAATTTTATTTATGTCTATTTAAATAA
>CAIGRB010086112.1:77516-105965 GCA_903798255.1 Fraxinus quadrangulata | reverse complement strand
TTTGTAGCTTCAATATTTTTAGTCTTAATTATATATTCTGGATTTTTTATTTTTAATTCACATAAAATTTTATCTTTCTCCCAATATTTTAAAATATTTTCTCCTAAAATTTCTAATTTTTCTAATTTGCTTATCATATTTTCTATATCTTGTTCTGTTATTAATAAATTATATTTTTTTTCGATTTCTACAAAATCTAAACATATTTCTTCTTCATTTATTAAATAATCTTCTTCTTCTATTAAACCTAAATTTTTTCCTTATTTTTTATCCATACATTCTCCATCAATCTACTACTCTAAAATGCATTATTTGCTAAAAATGGGGCTCAACCAAACTCTATATATAAATATATATAATTATGATTAATTGATTTAATTGTATGATTACTATAATTATGTCGATCTATATATGTATAATTATATAATTATGGTTGGTTGATTACAAATCTAGTATATTACAATTATGTACGTCTATATACGTAAAATTATATATAATTGTGGTTGATTGATTTCAAATTTAGTATTACTGCAATTATGTTCATCTATGTGAGTATAATTATATGCAATTAATAATTATGGTTTATTGATTTCAAGTATATTATTACTACAATTACGTGCGTCTATATATGTATAAATATATATAAGTATGATTGATTGAGTTAAAGTATAGTACTACTATAATTACATGCGTCAATATATGTATAATTATATATAATTATAATTTATTGATTTTAAATTATTTGATTACGTATAATATATCTAATTATGATTGATTTATTTAAATTATATAATTACTATAACTCATTATCTTATTTAGTCCCCAATTATAAGGATACAATTATGACACTTTTCTTTTGGTATTCCAAAACGCACTTATAAATACAATACCTAAATCACAACCACAAACAAATTGTCACTTTGTTGAAATGGTTAAATTCTCATATATGTATTTACAACAATTCTCTTTTAATTATTATGGTGGGTGTAGTCATATGTTGTATATTTAATCAATTTTCATACTTTATAGTACGGAATTCGGTTTATGAATAAGATAAGATCCTATATGTGTAAGTTCAAGGGACAGGAATTCAGTAACACTACGCATGAGAATTATAGCAATGAAGTGCGATTCTTAATTCATGTGTCTCCCTATGTATGTTATGATTAATATGACGTGTTTGTGACTGAATTATATCTAAATTAACATACTTATGCAATTATGCATGAATCGACTAAATGAAATACAAGTTATATTGAATGCGAGTTAATGTATTTTAATGAATGACAAACATACTAGGATCCTGAATTCCTATGCAACAATCAGTTTTAACCATAATTTTACACATTGACAATACGATTGAATTTGACGAATCAATGTTCCTATTGTATTTAACAATCTCTCTCGAATAATGTTAAACCTACTTTTATATATGGCTCAACTATATTTTTATGATAGATGCGAACATATAAAAATGAATGACTTTTTATGAACGCTTAACGATTCACATAAGGTATAGTGGTATATTTCTATTCTCTATCGGACCCTATGAAAATTTATATATGTCGAACATATTTTCCTTCTTTCGAATACATAAAATAGGCCACCAGTTCACACAACTAACGTGCACAATAATTGTAGAGAAAATAAATCATACAAATTGTTCAATATCCAAAATATGTGTTTCAATGTCAAATATATAAAATTAAAAATTAAAACTCATATCACATGGTTCATCATTCTCCTAATACATAGAAAAGTAGCCTAGCATGTTATGAAGGAGAAAACAAAAGGAATACTGAAGATTCGACATCACCCAATATAATTCTTGAATTGATTCTCGTGTTCTTGGATTCGATCTTCGTATTCTTGGCTTATTCTCTACTCCAAAAGTCTCTTAGAATGTAAAGTTTTTCGTTCTGGAGGGCTTTAAGGTTTTAAAAGGCGCCCCCAAACTCGTTTCCGTAAAAGTTGTATTGAAATAAGGAAACTAGATTTTTTTCCTTAGAGAACGTACTATACGGCCGCATAGTTCAACCAAATACACTCTTGAGATTTGCTGAAGCCAACCATGCGACCGCATAGTTTTTACACTATGTGACTGCATAGTTGAGCTTAACTTCCAACTAATGCGTTATAGTCCCCGAACTCATTTTTCTCGTTCTTTGATCTCTTTTTTCCACTTCTTCTTCTTTCAAGACTTTATTCCTTCGCTCAATTGGTCTTCGACTCTTTCAAATTCTTGTTTCTTCTTCCAGGTCATCTTTCAACTATTTGTACTTTGGTCCCTACACTTTGGTTTTCTTCTATTTTAATCCTTTTTCCACTTTTTTTTCCCTAAATTCCACCATGTTTATCATTGTTATCCTACAAAACACAAAATTAAGCCATATTTCGATATAGTTACAAACAATTATCCATGTTTTGTGACATAAATAAGTGTGTAAAACACACTTATCAATGTACGAGTGTGGCAAAGCTTTAAAATAAACATGTGACACCAGTTAAGGATACAGGATAGTTCTAAGAAGATATGAGTTCAAATAAATTTATTAAAGAATGTTACGCTCTATTCAAAGCTACTTGCATATGTCTAACCTGAGAGAAATCTATAGTCCATAATTAAAAAATTGGACCCCACTCATAAATTACAAACAGATAGCCAATAACTCCAATGTTAAAGATAATATTTTTGAGCTGGTAATAGCAAAAAACTTCCCAGTATGACTTTGATTAACGAAAAATTCATCAATTCCCCGGTCCATCTGATTAATTCTGTTATGTCAACATCAGAACGCGGAATGTAAATATATAAAATAGAAATCGCCCATTAATCATTACGTTTTCAGTTTTCATTACATCACATAGATATATAAATCACATTCACTATCTCATTCGAAGTTTGAAATAAGTTGGATTGAGTGGTAAAACATCAATTTTTATTGAGAATATCAGCAAATGTATAAATATTGACACGGGCGCTGTGTCTTATGTTAAATTTGATTTCCTCGACTCTTTTGCTCCCCAAAAGCTTTCTTGTCATATCTTGACATTTTCAAGTCCAACACAAATTTCTAACTCCCAATTGGGCTTCCAAATAGAACTTCAACTAGGATTTGCTAAATAGATTTCGAATAGGATTCCAAAGTAGCATTCCAAAAAGATTTCTTCTTAAGCTGACTTTACTTAGAATTCTCAATTATCTTTAATAGTAGAATTCAGGTCATACCCTAATTATAACAAACTCCACCTTGATACGAATTTTATTGCAATGAGTGAATTTCAAAGATTCTCCATCTAGATACAAATTCCATTGCAAGAAATTAACTTCAACACTACATAAAAAACCACAAACAAAATTCTCTATCAAAACTTCTAGCTTGGAAATATTCTCCTCCTCTACCACAAAACTCAAATGGGTTCAAACTAAAAAACTTGAGTAATCAAAATTTCAAAAACACCTTGGGACACCTAAGTTGCTCGAATCTCGAGCAACAAAATCAAATATGATTAACAATCACCAAACAAGGCTAAAACAAATCTTATAACAGAATCACCACAAAATGTTTCAACTGAAAGATATTTGCTAGAATCATCACCTTCAACCACGAACGAAGCTGAATTAACTAAATTAGCATATTTGTACCTATGTTGAGGCATATGCTCAAAAATGGCCTGTTTCTACGATAATGATGGCAAAACGAAATTATCCATAACTTTCAAACTTGACTTAAACGTATTCATCGAGTAGACAACAAACAAAACTCCAACGGTACTTAATCAAACTCACAATTCACCTAAGTCCTTAAACTATGCCGATCCATCAAAGATTATGTAAAACCTTGTAAGACATATAATTGTGACTTTTTTCATCCCTTTAATACAATATGGACACCTCTACAAATCTTCAAGACTCCACCTTCACCAGTGAATTTGTACAATTTCAAATCAAGAGTACTTAAGAAGATAATATTATTCTTCAAATCAGAAATATGCCACACGGCCTCAAATGTTTTGACACTTTCATCAATCAACTTAATTCTGACCCTTCTTCATATACCAGCTATCCGACAAGATGTATTATTACCGATTACAAAAACACCTTTGGAAACTTTTTCATATGTTGTAAATGAACCTAGATTGTGACACATATGAAAAGTGCAAATCACATCAAAAATCCAATCATCTTCAGGTTCGGAATCACCGTTAGAAATAATCATAAAGCTCTCCATTGTTATGAAAAGTTTTTCCAACACTGGTTCACCTGAAGTATCTAATTGCTTTCCCTTCTGATTAGTTGTAGCAAATTTTTCTTTATTCTACAACTTATAGCATATCCTTAACTAAGTGCCCCTTCCTCTTACAATAATTACAAATTTTAATTGTTAAGTTAGACCTTAATTTGTCCCTTGTAAAACCACCATCAACAATAAGGTAATCTCCATGAGCCTTAGTTCGAACGAGATGCTTCATCTTCTCTTTTAAATATAGAGCATCGTAAACATCTTTAATGGTAAGAGTCACAACTATATAGGATTGTGTCTCTAAACGACATATATGAAGCAGGCAACAAACATAATAAAATCAAATCCAAATCTTTTTCATCATATTTAATCTCCAAAGTTTCAAGATCAGTGATGATTCCTTAAATACAGCTAGGTGATCTTCAAGAAATGTACCTTCTGTCTACAATGAGGATAAATGCGTTGCTTCAAATGTAATTTACTAGTAAGACTCTTTGTTATGCACAATTGCTCAAATCTTAACCATAACGCAGCAGCGGACTTCTTCTTCAAAATATCCTGAAGAAATGTTAATCGAAAGATGAAGATAAATTTGATAGGGCATTTCGATCCCTATGTTGTTTCTCCTCATGATTCTAAGTTGTGGGTATTTTGTCAAATCCCAACAACGCATCATCTAAATCCATCTGAGCGAGTATTGCTTGTATCTTTACCTACTACAACAAAAATCTTGTATTGCGATCCAAAAGCGAAATATCATACTTAATAATTGCCATCCCAAAAATAAAAAAAAATCTCCATGTGAATAAAACCTTAGTTTTGATATCAATTTTTATAAACAACGAAGAAAATACTGAATAACTCCGATGCCAATTTGTTGTGATAATAGACGAGTAAATAATATGATACAATATAAAGTAATTGATCACAAAGTCAAGAATAAAATAATTGGCAGAGCAATAGAGTTTTCACTAAAATATGGAGAAAATAATACATTAATTTTGTGCTTCTAATGTGTATAACTTAATGTAAAGTAAAATGAGGAGATAAATATATACAGGAGGCATTTCATGCTCCAAAAGTAGAGTTATAGATGAAAGAGAATTCTAAAACTGTGTCAAAAACCCAAAACCAAATAGGACCAGGTAAGCCCATAACTAGCGGCACCAGGCGAGCGCCCGAGTGGTAGGTGAGTGTTAGGCGAGCAACGCTAAGGCACGGCTTGTTGGCCCTGGGGTGCTATGTCTTGAGTTAAATTTGATTTCCTTTACTCGTTTGCTCCCTAAAAACTTCCTTATCCATATATTAACCTCTTCAAGTCCAACACAAATTCCTAACTCCCAATTGAGCTTCCAAATAGAACTGCAATTAGGATTTGCCAAATAGACTTCAAATAAGATTTCAAAGTAGCATTCCAAAAGGATTTCTTCTTAAATCGACTTCAATTAGAATTTTCAATTATATTCAAAGTAGAATTAGGGCCACATCCTAATTCTAACAAATCATGTAGAGTCAAATGACCCCACAA
Source organism: Fraxinus quadrangulata (assembly GCA_903798255.1). Lineage (NCBI taxonomy): Eukaryota > Viridiplantae > Streptophyta > Magnoliopsida > Lamiales > Oleaceae > Fraxinus > Fraxinus quadrangulata. The sequence goes on along the minus strand of CAIGRB010086112.1, from coordinate 100,193 downwards.
AATTTTTATTTTTTTTCCTTCCAATTCTATGTTTATATTTTCTCTCCTATGATATTTTAAATGACCCCACAACATTTTCAATTTTTTTTCTTCTAATTCTATGCCCTTGTTTGAGCTCCATTATTTGAAAAGAATTAATTTTGGAATATTTTTTTGAAGAATGTATGGTTAAAAAGTAAGGATAATTTTCGGAGTTAAGTGTAATATTATTTTTATTGAGAGAATATGTGATTGATATGAGAGAGAAAAAAATAAATTAAAATTTAATGAGGGGCAAACATGGTCTATGGTTGTACTTCATCTCTCCTCTGATATTTTGAATGGGATTTTGCTACTTGTATATTAAAAAAATGTACATAATGGAATACATAATATGATGTGAAGGGAAAAAGTTTGGATGAAAAAGTTGATTGTGTTTTAAACTGACATTATGTAATCTATTATATAAATTTTGATATACATGTAGCAAGATCATTTTGAATGACACTGCCTCAAAAGCAAACCCTTCCGCAATCTCCAACCTTGTTATTTGTTCTTTATTTAGGTTTGAAATTTTTGAGTTAACAGTTGTTATTCATGTGATTTGTCTGTCAAAAGTTTTAATTAATTTCATCATCTTCTGCTCCTAGTTTGATTCCTGAAGGAATTCTATTTCATTAGTATTTGTCGATGATAAGGTAATACTTCCCTTTTTTATTTGCCTATAATTTCGGAAACGTTGTGCTTATTTTGAAGAAAATTTTGGAAAATATAAGGTTAGAGAGGGTTTTTTTCCGTTAATTTTTTTCCCCTTTTCCTCTTTGCTTGGTTGTGTTTGTTGAAAATAAGTTTAAATTTCAAATTTCAAATTAAAATTTTAGTTTCTTGTATTTTAATTGTTCAGTTTTTTATTTTAATTTTCATATTCAATAAAAATTTAATCTCATTATTATATTTGTAACTTATATTTAATTTGATTAATTTTTATTATGTGAGTGTTGAATTTTTCTACTATAAAAGGGGTGAATTTTCCATTGTTTTACATACAACAAAAGAAAGAATTGAAAAGTACTCTCTAGTCATTTCATATTATCTTTTTGGCCATTGATAAAGGCTTATTCTATCTCTCCCTGTGGTCGTGCCCATAGAAGGAGAACCGGCTGCGAGTTATAAGGGTTTTGTCTTGGAACTGTGCAGTGTTAAAAGTACCTGCATGAAGGGAAGGTCACACGACTTTAGGATAGCGTTCATTGCGACTCTTTTAGGCCCGCTTTCTAACTCTATTCTCATATTTATATTATTTGATTCATGCTTATAGTTGATAATTTATTACAAAAATCACGTAATTTTTACAACAATCTAAAGTCATGTGTGATTTGTGTAATAATAATTCATGATAATTGTTAATATATTCATTATTATTATGCTTCAATTTTTATTTGAATCTGTTAAAATATTTTTTAGAACCTTTTATAATTTTCATTGTGAAACTTACTGCATAAATTTTGCATTCTAGCACTCTTCTAAATTGTTTCAATATTTTAATTTTAAGTACGCATTCCATTTTTATAACTTAGTGGAAAATTTTGAAACATATATTATTTACTTAATTTTTTATTAAGTCAATAAACTTAACATTTTAATTATTAGAGTATTTTCAGAATTGAAGCATATATTATTGCATGTCAACTGTTTTACTTCAACGGTTATCAAGTCAATTAAAAAGAAAGAAAGAAAAAAAACGTCCAGTGCATTTTTTATTATAAAATTAATTGTGACTATTGCATTTGAAACTTCAATATTCATTTAATCTCTTACATTGTTACTTGGAATATTTGTTGTTTGTGAATTAATATAGTCAAGTTTTAAATATTTGACTTTATTGAAAATTTATTTTTGGTATTATTCATACATATATATTGTTTAGGTTAAATTGAAAAATTTATATATCTACAGTTACTTCTCTTTACCTTAGTAATTCATAGTATAAAAATGACATCTCGTGAAGATACTAATAGTGCTAAACCAAAAACATTTGATGGAAAAAAAAATTAAAAGATGGAAAATACAAATGGAATATTGGTTGACCTTTCTAGTGTTAATTTTCGCTATAAAAGAAGAGTATGAAGGTAGAGAGTCTACCTCATGGTATAACCCAAAACAATTTGAATTCCATTGTCAAAATCGAATTTTAAGTGCTCTTTCTGATAGACTTTATGATATTTATCAAAATATCACAAGTGCTAAAAATCTTTCGAAAACATTAGAGGAAGAATATAGAATTTATGATGTTGGAGTCGATATATTTAACGCATCAACCTTTAATAAATATTTATGTTGTGGTGGACGGAAAATCTATAAATGAACAAATCCATGAATTTCAAGATTTACTACGATATGTAGAAGAAAAGGATTAAGTTTTAGTGAGGATTATAAGGTTTCATGCCTTATAGATAAACTTCCACCTTCTTGGTTGAATTTTGCTAAAGGTCTTAGACATAAGCAAGGGATTTCAACATTGAACCAAGTATTCAATTCTTTGAGAATAGAAGAGCATCATAGAAATCGTATCAATAAAGTTGATGAATCACGTGCTAAAGCAAACTTGGTAGAAAATTCAAAAACCCCTACTAGCTCCTCAAAGCAATTTAAGTCTCGAGGTAATAAGTTGAAGAAAAACTTTCACCGTTATAAAAAACACTTCCAACCTATGAATAACTACACTAAGGATAACAAAGGCAAATAGAAGAAGGAGCAAGGGCCATGTTATGTATGTGGAAGAACCAACAATCTCGCTCGAGATTGCTACTACAAAAGGACTAAGGAGTACAAGTTTAATGACAAATTTCAAAAGGATCAAAAAATATGTTGAAGGATGGTGAACATTCCATTAGGTGTGAATCGTCAACCTCTTTAGTCAATTTTACTTATACTAGTAATGAATGGTGGTTAGATTCTGGAGCAAATGTTCATGTTTATTTTGATAAGGGTTTGCTTAAATCTTATTAGATTTCAAGCGGAGGAAGCGTAACTTTGGGAAATGACACCATTGCTTCTGTATTGGGAATTGGAATTGTTGAGCTTAAGATGACTTATGGGAAGAGTTCAATCTTAGATGAAGTTCACCATGTTCCTGAAGTTAGAAGAAATTTAGTTAGTGGATCATTTTTATAACAAAAAATAATGTTTTTGTTGGGAAATGTTATATTAGTGATGGATTATTTAAATTGAATATTATTGAAAAACTTTATCATGATTCTTCCATGGTTCTTAATGTTGAAGTTAGTTATTTGTGGGATGAAAAATTAGGTCGTGTTAGTAATACAAAGATCAAGAAACTGATGGATCTAAACTGATTCCAAAATCTTAAGTTGGTGATAATAAGTGTCAAGTTTGTATACAAGCCAAACAAACTAAGAGACCTTTTAAATCTGTTAGAAAAGATACAAACCTCTTGGAATTAATTCATAGTGATATTTGCGATTCTAATAGATTGCCAACACGAGCCGGTAATAATTGTTTTGTAACATTTATAGATGACTATTCTAAGTATTGCTATATTTATTTATTGAAAACGAAGGATAAAGTTTGTGATAAGTTCAAAATATATAAAGCGGAGGTCGAAAGTCAATTAGAACGTAAGATAAAAATCTTGAGATCCAATAGAGGAGAAGAATATGTAATGAATAATCTTAAGGATTACTGTGAGGATAATGGTATAATACACGTAGTGACACCTCCTTATTCACCACAATCCTATGGTGTTACAGAAAGGCAGAATAGAACTTTGACGGATATGGTAAATGCTATGCTCATAAGTTCTGGAGCACTTAAAAACTTATGGGGTGAAGCTATTCTAACTTCTTGTTACATATTGAATCGAGTAACTGTTAAGGATAATATTAAAACTCCATATGAGCTATAGTAAAAGAGATTTCCTAGGTTAGATTTTCTAAAAGTGTGGGGGTGTTTGACAAAAGTAGTTATACCTAATCCTAAAAGAAAGAAGATATGACCAAAAACTATGGATGTTGTTTTATAGGATACGTTCAAAATAGTAATGCAAATAGGTTCTTAATTGTAAATTCCGAAGTAAGTGACATTACCAACAATACTATCATTGAAACTAGAGATGCTACTTATTTTGAAGATATTTTCCATTTAAAACTAGAACTTCAAGTGAACCCTCGTCTTCTAAGAAATATTTTTTAAATAGTACTCCATCTAATTCATCTTTAGAAGGTGAAGTTGAACATGAACTAAAAGGTCTAGGAAAGAGAAATCATTTGGAGAAGAATTCCTTACATATCTAGTTGAAGGTAAACTTGAAACATATAAAAATGCTATGGTCTCTACTGATGCATCTAATTGGAAAGAAGCTATCAATGATGAGTATGAGTCAATTATACAAAATAATACTTGGGTTTTATGTTATTTACCTCAAGGTAGTGAGGTGATTAATCGGATGTAAGTGGGTATTTAAAAAGAAGTTGAATCCTGATGGAAGTATAGATAAATATAAAGTTAGGTTAGTAGCTAAAGGATTCACTCAAAAAGAAGGAGTTGATTATTTTGATACATATTCTCCTGTCGCAAGAATAACTACTATTAGGACACTCTTAGCATTTAGTAGTATTCATAAATTGATCATTCATCAAATGAACGTTAAAACTGCATTTTTGAATGGTGATTTAGATGAAGAAATATATATGGAACAACCAGAAAGATTTACAGTTAAAGGACAAGAATACAGAGTATGTAAATTAAGGAAGTCATTATATGGATTAAAGCAAGCTCCTAAACGTTGCATGAGAAGTTCAATAGAGTTATACTAAATTATGTATTTAAAATTAATGCACATGACAAGTGTGTATATTGTAAAGAAGATAACAATGAGCATGTGATACTTTGTTTATATGTAAATAACATATTAACATTTGGGACAAATTTAGGATTTGTCAATTATGTGAAGAGTTATTTGTTAAAGAATTTTGAAATGAAAGATTTGGGAGAAGCTCATATAACTTTAGGAATGAAGTTAAGGAAAACATCTGAAGGAATTTCACTAAATCAGTCTAGTGCTATTAAAAAGATGTTGGAAAAGTTTGGGCATTATAATAATAAGCCAGTTTCTACTCCATATGATTCAAATGTGCACTTGAAGAAGAATTTAGGTAAACCAGTTTCACAATTCGAGTATTCTCAAATTATTGGATTTTTATTGTACATAACAAATAGGACAAGACCTAATATAGCATTTTCTATTGGGAGACTTAGTAGATATACTAACAATCTAAGTAAAGAACATTGGAACGCTATGGAGAGAGTGCTTAAATATCTCTGAGGTACATTATATTATTCTATATGCCATAGAAGGTTTCCATATGTTATTGAAGGATATAGCAATGCAAACTACATAATTGATAATGTGGATATTAAGTCTACTACTGGATATGTGTTCATGCTAGGTGGTGTAGCCATATGTTGGGGGTTCAAAAAGACAAACAATTATCTCTAGAAGCACTTTAGAGTCAGAGTTAATAGCATTGAATACAACATGTACTAATGCTGAGTGGCTTAGAGATTTATTATTAGATATACCATTAATAAGGAAGCAAATTCTAGCTATTTCAATACGTTGTGACTGTAAAGCAGTAATAGAGTTTGTAAATCAATCTCACTAAAATAAGAAGATAAATAGACATATTCAAGAAAGACTTCAGTTAAGGCCTTACTTAAGACAAATGTGATTTCTCTCAATTTCGTGAGATCTGAAAAGAATTTATCAAACAACTTAATCAAACATTTACCCAAAAGGAGTGTTAATGAATCATCGAGGGGGATGGGCTTAAGCTTGTAAGGGAGTCACCTCCGAGAGTAAACGAACTTTTGTGATTGGAGATCCCATGAAGAGGTTCAATGTGGTAGGAAAAACCCACATTGCATGACTCGTAACAACACTATATTATTTTTACTCATCCCTACGGTGATAGTGCTATGATTGTGATGTTAGGAAAGGTTTCACCCTAAATGAGTCTCGAGGCGGGAATTCTTGCAAGGTACGGGTCACACGCATCCTTGGACGACTCACCTATGTAAGAGTTGTCATAAGGCCGTGGCTATGAGATTTGGCTATTCCCTAGAGACTCTTACTAGAATCAAGAGAAGAGCGCATGACCATTAACAGGGCTACAGGCTATGAACTGAGCCTACATTGATATTGTGTGTGGAACAATTGAAATTTGGCCAAAAGGACATAGTTCAAGGCTTAGTCCATTATGACTTCCTCAAATGGAAATTGTTATCACTAAGTGAGGTTCAAGACCAAAAAATACCTACACCTATTACACAATTTAATATTGCTACTATATACATATATATAATTATTTTGAAAGTTTAAAACTTATTGGGGGATTGTTGAAAATAAGTTTAAAACTTTCAAATTGAAAATTAAAATTTGAGTTTCTTGTATTTTAATTGTTTAATTTTTTATTTTAATTTTCAGATTCAATAAAAAAACTTAATCTCATTATTACATTTGTAACTTATTTTTAATTTGATGAATTTTCATTATGTGAGTGTTGAATTTTTCTACTATAAAAGGGGGTGAATTTTCCATTGTTTTACATACAACAAAACAAAGAATTGAAAAATGTGCTCTAGTATTTCATATTATTTTTTTGGCAATTAATAAGGGCATGTTCTATCTCTCCCTGTGATCAGCACATAGGAGGAGAACTGGCTGCGAGTTATAAGAGTTTTATCTTGGAGCCGTGCAGTGCCGAAAGTACCTATACGAAGAGGAGGCCACACGACTTTAGGATATCGTTCATCACGACTCTATTAAGCTAGCTTTTCTAACTCTATTCTCATATTTGTATTATTTTCATTCATGCTTATAGTTGATAAATTATTACAAAAATCACTAAATATTTATAACAATGTTATGGGGAAAAATATAAAATAAATTGTTTTTCATAATGGTCATTTCTTGAGGGTTTTTTGAATTATGATAAATAATTTCCTTTGTAGTTTTTCTAAAATATGATTGATAGAAAATAAAACCTCATAATTTTGATATCTTCAAAACCACTCCAATTTAAACTCCAATACACATTAAAATTTGGCTCAAACCACAACAAATCTCCACCTTCAAACAAATTATCCTTGGTATCAATCTTGCTCACAAGAATATCACCACGAGCAATCACATCACGCATAAAATGATACCTCACATCAATGTGCTTAGTCATCTCGTGAAACATTTGATCATTAGTTAAGAACATTACAATCTGACTATCAAATAATACTATAGACATCTGCAAGTCTTCATCGATTTCACCAATGAATACTCTCAGTCGCATAGCCTCCTTACATGCCTCTGTAATGGCCATGTATTCTGCTTCTATTTTAGATACACCTACTGTATTTTGCAAAGTAGCTTTCCAACTGATAGCACAGCCTCCAAGGGTAAACACATACGCTGTAAGTGATCTCCTTTTATTAAGATTTCTAGCATAATCTGAATCCACATATCCAATAACTTCATCTGAATTTCTACCAAAATACAAACAAGTATTAGAAGAGCCCGTTAAGTATTTGAAGATCCACTACACTGTTTTCCAATGTTCCTTGCTAGGATTTGCCATGTATTTGCTAACTACACTAACTGCATGTGTCAAATCAGGTCTTGTACAAACCATAATATACATAAGCGAACCAAATGCACTAGAATAAAGAATTCGAGATATGTAATCAATGTCTTCATCTGACTGAAGACACAAGTTAGATGATAATTTAAAGTGAACAGCCAATGGAGTACCAACAACCTTTGCATTCACCATATTGAATCTTTCAAGCACCTTCTCAATGTACCCCTTCAGACTCAAATATAATTTGCCAGCCTTTCTATCCCTCAAGATTTCTATACTAATAATCTTCTTTACTACACCCAAATCTTTCATATCAAACTCCTTGTTGAGTTGAAACTTCACTTTATCTTTGGCTGCTATAAGCATATCATCAACATATAATAACAAATATGTAGTCGATTTACTATCTTCTATTCTGAAGTACACATAACTATCATAATTACATCTGAAGAAATCATGAGTAGCCATGAATGAATCAAACCTCTTATACTACTGTATTGGTGACTGCTTTAGTCTATACAAGGACTTCTTCAACAAGCACACACGGTTTTCTTTCCAAGAAACTGTGAACCCCTCTGGTTGTTGCATATAGATGCTCTCCTCACGTTTTTCATGTACGAGTGCTATCTTGACATTCATCAGCTCAAACTCCTAGTCATTCTTAGCCATCACTCCAAGTAAAGCTCGGATGGAGCTATGCTTCACAACTGGTAAGAACACATCTGTAAAGACAACACCCGAAATCTGACTATATTCCTTTGCCACCAATCTAGTTTTGTATCTAGGATCTTCAATCCCTAATATACCTTCCTTTCTTTTGAACATCCATTTGCAGTGAACAACATTTTTACCTCTAGGTAATTTCACCAAGTCCTAAATGTTATTTTTGCTCAATGAATCAATCTCCTCATGCATAGAAATCATCCATCTGCTAGAATCACTGCAATTGACTATTTCTGAATATGTTGCATGCTCCTCACTGGAATCAATGTCTTCAGCCACACTCAATGCATAAGCTACAAAATCTGCTTCCCCATACTTCTATGGAGGTCTAATCTGTTCGCGGGCCTATCTTTAGCTATAGAATACTGTGGTGTTGGTGGTGTAGGCAAGATATTACTATATGTCAATCCCAACTTGGACTGATCTGTAGTAGATTGTTCTGCAACCTCGGATTATTCATCTGAACCAATTTCCAACTCCACTTGAGTTGAATGATTCTGCTCCTTAGTCTTATCAGAATCCTCATGAGGTGAACCATGAACCATAGCAAGTTCATCAAATGCTACATCCCCATTTCTTGTCTCAAGACACCACAACTTATACCTCTCCACACCTGATTTATACCCAAGAAAAATGCACTTTCTTGACCTAGACTCCAACTTCTCATTATCCACATGAGCATAAGTGGGATACTCAAAAATGTTCATTAGAATAGCAAAAAGGTTTACCAGACCATATCTTTTCCGACGTCTTTTTATCAATGGTAACTGAGGGTGAGCGATTAATTAGAAAACTAATTGTAGTAGCAGATTCAGCCCAAAAAGTCTTAGACGACCCATAATTTGAAAGCATACAACGAACATTTTCCATCAAAGTTCTATTTATCCGTTCTACCACACCATTCTGTTGAGGAGTCCCAATACTATAAAGTATGTCAAGATACCTTCAATCCTGCAGAAACTATTGAATTCTTCTGAGCAAAACTCAAAATCATTATTTGTGCATAAACATTTCACATGCTTTCCAGTCTCATTTTCTACTAATGTTTTCCACTCCTTGAATCCCAAACACATCATTCTTCTGTTTCAAGAAGAATACCCAAACTTTCCTAGAGAAAATATCAATCATTGACAACAAGTAATAATGACCTCCTTTTGATGGTACCCTGATCAGTTCCCAAATATTTGAATGGATATATTCAAGTGTTCTATTCATGTTCTGTCTTCTTTTCGTAAATCTGACTCTTTTCTGCTTCCTAAAGACACAATGCTTACAAAAATTTATTTTACTGGTCTTATGCCCATCAAGAAGTCTCTTTCTACTCAACTCTGCCATGACATTCTTACTCATATGCTCGAGCTGCACATGCCAAAGTTTTGTAACTTCATCATCTGTTAAAGAAGAAGTAGAAACTATTACATTGCCAATTACTGTAGAACGATGCAAAATGTACAATTGNAAAGTAAGCAAGATATTATTGTCTATCAACCCTGAACTAGACTGATCTATAGTAGATTAGTTTGCAACCTCTAATTGTTCATCTGAACAAATTTCCAACTTTACTTAGTTGACGATTATGCTCCTCAATTTTATCAAAATCCCCAAGAAGTGAATCACGAACCATATCAAGTTCATCAAATACTACATCCTTACTAACAACAACCTCTCTTGTCTTATGACACCACAATATATACCCCTTCACACCTGATTTCACCTATTAGTCCGTAAGCACCATGGAGAGCAACAAAAGTTTACAAACCGCTTAATTGACACCAAAGAGTAAAATCTCCTTATACTTCAAGAACCCACAGTAACAATAAAGAATGCGCTAAACTATTAGTAGGAGTAGAAACTACATCCATTAAGAAATTCCAGCCTTCCAAATTGGAACTAGCCAATCTATGGGTATACCATGAAGTTACAAATGTTGTACATGTGATAAGCTAATTCACGTATAAGCAGCGCTCTCTGTTGTACTGTTGACTCTATCTATTCATTGAATTTACTTTATTGCATTTTTATATTTATATATTTAGGCTCGCTCCCTCTTTTTCCAAGAATTCATGCACTTCCCTTTATTCCATAGGACCTTCTCGAATAGGGAAAAGCCTTCCATTTTCGTCAAATGACCCGACCCAAGAAAGATGTACTTTCTAGACCTAGACTCCAACTTCCCATTATCCACATGGCTCATAAGTAGGACACCCAAAAATTTTCAAATCAGAATAATAAGAAGGTTTACTAGACTATGCCTCTTTTGGTGTCTTTTTATTAATGGCGGATGAGAGTGAGTGATTAATCAGAAGACAAGTTGTAGTAGCAGCTTCAACCTAAAAATATTTTAGGCAACCCAGAATTTGAAGCATACAAAATTTTTTTTCCATCAAAGTTCAATTCATCCATTCTGCCACACCATTCTGTTGAGGAGTTTCAGGCATTGCCAAGTGTCTAAAGATGCTTTTAGCCCTCTAGAAGCTATTGAATTCATATGAATAAAACTCCAACCTATTATCTGTGCGTAGACATTTTATCTGCTTTCCAGTCTACTTTTCTACCAATATTTTCCACTCCTTGAAGGTCCCAAACACATCACTCTTCTACTTCAGGAAGAATACACAAACATTTTTGAAAATCATCAATCACTGTCAACAAGTAATAATGGTCTCCTTCTGATGGTACCCTGACCAGTCCCCAAAGATCTGAATTGATATATTCAAGTGTTCCTTTCGTGTTGTGTCTTCCTTTCGTAAATCTGCCTTTCTTTTGTTTCCTAAAGACACAATGCTCACAAAAATTTATTTTACTGGTCTTCTGCACATCAAGAAATCTACTTCTACTCAACTCTGTCATGTCAGTCTCACTCATATGCCCGAGCCACATATGCCAAAGTTTTGTAATTTCATCATCTGTCAAAAAAGAAGTAGAAATTGCAGCCCAATTACTGTGGAACCATGTAAAATGTACAACTGTGTAGAGCTTTTATGTCCTTTCATGACAACAAAAGTACTCTGCTTCACTTTCAAAACTCCACTTTCACTAGTGTATTTATAACCATTTGAATCAAGTACACTCAAAGATATGAGATTCCGCTTTAGTTATGGAGCATACCTTACATCTGTAAGTGTTATGCCCCATCGAAATTCTGATTTTGACTATACCAACTCTGACAATTTTGCAAAGCACGTTATTTTCCATAATAACTACAAGTCTCGAAACTCTTTCATAAGTTGAAAACCAGTACCTATTGGGACATATGAAAATTGCAAGCCTAGTCAAGAATTCATTCCTCACATGGTTTAGACTCCATGTCATAAATCACAAGAAGCTCTCTTTCACTTTGCCCATCTTCCATAACATCGGTCTCCGCTATATTAACAAGTTGCTTCCCTTTCTTAGTAGCACCAGCAGCTTTATTTCTGTTCTTCAAGGAATAACAATCAGCTCTAATATAACTATTTTTCTTACAATAGTGACATGTATTCTCAACATGTCTAGATTTCGATTTGTCCCTCATATTTCTGCCAAGATTCCTATCTTGATTTCTCCATCGCACAAGATTCCTATCTTGATTTCTCCATCGCACAACCAATCCTTCAGCATGATTCCCAAATCCTCCAACGAGATGCCTCATCTTCTCCTTAGATAGTAAAACATTATAGACATCTTCCACGGTGAGAGTATTCCGACCATAGAGAATAGTATCTCTAAAAGTCAAATATGATGGCGGTAGAGAACACAACAACATTAAGACCAAGTCCTTCCCGTCATATTTAACTTTCAATGTCTCTAAATCGGTAATGATTTCTTTGAACATAGTTAAGCGATCATCCAAGCTCTTTAACATGCAAAGTTGCTCAAACTTCAACCACAACACAGCGACACTTCTCTTCTTTAGAACATCCTGAATAATTTGATTTGAAAGATATAGATGAGTTTGAGATTGGGCTTTTCGATCCCCACGCTATTTTTCATCCTGCATCCAGGTAGCGGATATCTTATCAAAGTCAAGCAATGCTTCCTCCAAATTCATTTGCGCTAGAACCGTTTGCATCTTCACTTACCATAAGGTAAATCTCGTGTTTCTATCCAACAAAGGAATATCATACTTCATTGTTGCTATGTGGAACAATCAACCTCGCTCTGATACCGCTTGTTAAGAATTTGGATCGTAAGGTAATGACGATGATGAAATAAACAAGAAGAAAATAAGCACCCAAATTTACGTAAAAACCTAATACGGGAAAAAACCACGGGCAGAGAAAGATAAATCCACTATAATCAATAGCGATTGTGTTTACAAAATCTCAATACACTTAATTAAAATCGAAAGTTCTCAAGATATTGTATGGATCTTATTAATTTCTATACAATGGATTAGTCATACAATGCCTCGAACGGTGCCATACCGACAGTAGCTTGAAAACTATTATTGTATGCAAACTCGACCAACGGCAAATGGTTTTCCCATTTACCACCCAAGTCTAGTACACATGTTCTCAACATATCTTCTAGTACTTGGATAGTTCGTTTTGACTGTCCATCGGTCTGAGAATGATATGCAATACTAAAAAGACAACTTAGTTCCCATAGCTGTCTGAAGACTCTTCCAAAATTTTGAAGTGAATCTTGGGTCTCTATCCGACACAATTGATGTTGGTATCCCATGAATTCGAACAATTTCTGTGACATATAATTGTGCAATTTGTTCTAGACTGAAAGTCATATGAACCAGTGTAGAAAGTGGGCAGATTTTGTAAGTCGGTCTACTATGACCCAAATGGCATCGTGGCATTTCGCCAATCTAGAAAAACCTACTAAAAAATCCATCGAAATTTTTTCCCACTTCAATTCTGGTATGTCCATTGGATTTAATAGCCCAGATGGCCTTTGATGCTTTGCTTTCACTTGTTGACAAACTATACATTTCGACACAAACAAAGCTATTCTTCCTTTCATAGTCCTCCACCAAAAGGTATTACGTAAGTCTCTGTACATTTTTGTAGAGCCTGGGTTATGGCATAAGGAGTGGAATGAGCCTCAGCCATGATCTTCTTTCTTAGTTGTTCATCCTTGGGTACGCACAGTCAACCTTTAAACATAAGTGTCTTATCACTACTTATCTCAAATCCCTTCATTTTCTCGATTCCAACATTTGCCCTGATCTTTTCCAAGAAAGGGTCATCTTTTTTAGCTGCTATAATCCTATCTCGGAGGGTTGATTTTAGAACCAAACTTGTTAATTTACCTGACGTTCGAGCTAATAGTGTTAGCACTTCTATTCTCAAATTTTCGAAGTCTTTGATTAATTGGTTATGTCGTGTACATAGTACTAATAAATGACCCAGATTCTTCTTACTTAGAACATCCGTTACTACATTAGCTTTACCAGGATGGGTAAAGGATGGTACAATCATATTCTTTTACCAACTCTAACCATTGTCGTTGTCTCATATTTAATTCTTTTTAGATAAAGAAATACTTGAGGCTCTTATGGTCACTGTAAATTTCACACTTGTTTCCATACAAGTAATGACGCCAGATCTTAAAAGCATAAACTACCGCTGCAAGTTCTAGATCGCGCGTCAGATAATTTTTCTCATACTACATTAATTGTCTTGATGCATAAGCTATCACCCTTCCATGTTGCATCAAAAAACAACTCAAACCTAGCTTAGATGTATCACTATAGATAACAAATCTCTCCAATTCCTCTAGAATTGCTAACATTGGAGTGGATACTAATCTATCTTTCAATTCTTGGAAGCTTTGTTCACACTTTTCGGACCATATAAATTTTACACCATTTCGAGTTAATTGTGTCAAGGGACCTGCTATCTTAGAAAAGCTTTCTATAAATCGCCAATAGTATCTAGCTAAACCTATAAAGCTCCTCACATCTCCAACATTCACAGGTCTTTTCCAGTTAGCAACCGCTTCAAACATATTCAGATCTATCTCTATACCCTTAGCTGTCACGATGTGTCCCCAAAATCCTATTCGATCTAGCCAAAATTCCCACTTCTTGAATTTAGCGTATAATTTTTCTTTCGTAAAGTTCCCAAAATTGTCCTCAAATGATTTTCATGCTACTGAGAATCTCTCGAATACACCAGTATGTCATCAATAAACAAAATAACGAACTTGTCCAAATACTGATGAAATACCCTATTCATCAAATCCATAAATACTGTAGGGGCATTAGTAAGTCCAAATAGCATAACCGTAAACTCGTAATGTCCATAGCGAGTTTTAAATGTCATCTGAGGTATATCACTTGGCTTGAAATTTAGTTGATGATAGCATGACCTCAAATCAATCTTTGAAAATACGGTTGCACCATTCAATTGATTAAACAAATCTTCAATTCTTGGGAGATGATACTTATTCTTGATAATTAACTTGTTCAACTCTTGATAATCAATACATATTCTCATTATTCCATCATTCTTCTTCACAAAAAGTATCGGAACTCTCCATGGAGACACGCTTGGTCTAATAAAACCTTTATTTAGAAGTTCATCCAACTGTATTTTTAACTTCTGTTGTTCTTTTTGGATCCATCCGATATGGAGCCTTATATACCGATGCAACTCCAAGTATCAAATCTATTGTAAACTCCACTTGTCTATCAATTGGGGCACCCGATAAGTCATCTGGAAATACATCAGTGTATTCCTGCACAACATGGACTTTATCCTATGTTAACTCTTCTGATGGTATACCAGCAAGACTAACAAGATATCCTCGACAAGTTTTCTTCTTCATTAATCTCTTCACATGCATAGCCGAGATGAGATGGGGAAGTGCCTTAATCTTCTAACCATAAAACCTAAAATCTTCCTCTCCAGGTCTTTTGAAGATCACCTACTTCTCGAAACACACAATTAGAAAATAACATATTTTATTATTAACTAAATCCTATTTAGGGAATATAATCTATGAAAGAACATCTGGTGCTAACCAACTGAAAAGGAAAAAGGAAATCCTACTCGACATCAACATGATCTAAACCTCATAAAATCTACTAAAAATCCATACCGCTACTCCTCCTTGCTATCATCATCATTAATCCAGCCTCCATGAAACCTAGGTCTCTTGAAAGTCTGTGACTCATCGCCTAAAATAGGTAGAGGTGCATCCCCATGAATGTACATCTAAGTTCGTACTCTATCGCCCACGGGATATGCAAGTGCATCATCTCGAGCCTGCTTTATTGACTCGTCAACTCTATGCAAAAGGCCTCATAGTCAATCTCTCGAGGCAAAGTGGATATAGCAACTTCCCACAAATAATTGTAAATTGATTCGGCCATCTCTAGCCATTCTTCTAGCAATGTATCAATAAGAAGTCGGGTGGCCCCACGACCAGTGACCATATGACATAGTTGCCTCACTTGTCTCCACCTTACTAACATTTGCCTATTGTGTTGGCCAATAACATGCGCTGGATTCCATCGATACTCTTCATACTGCCTTACGATCTCATAACGACGAGGCATTAATGAACACGTCTTCCTACATGTTCTCTTTGTCTATGCCATCTGTGCCAAATCAATTATATAAAGTCCAAATAGGTGGGTTCCTAATATCTTTTCGGAGGACTAAAATAAACGTTCATAATCTAGTCACGTTCTCAAATTTGACTTCTTTAAACATAAATTATCATGATTTAAATAGATACAATCATCCATAAACATTTCAAATATCATAGCATAACATGAATTTCTTAAAACTTTCTTTACCTCAAAGTCAGCGATTTGCGGCAATGGCAAGTATGATAGTAACGAAAATAATTTATTTGATACACAATTCCTAAAATTTTTGGAAACCAAGTTTATGCTTCACAAGTCCACAGAAAAGTAAACATCGCTCTAATACCAAACTATAATGTCTCGAATTCTAATAATTGCTAGCGTTACCAAGAAATGAGTTCTTAAGGTTAGTCTCTAAAAATACGAGATTTAAGAAAAATTTTAAATTAAAATTTATTTACTCAAACTATATAATCATAACATATTTTCTAAACACATAAAATTAAAAAACAAATACAAAACAAAACAATTTGGAAGGAGTATTAAAAAAAGAAAAAAAAAACAGCAACCTGAAACAATTTTTCTACAGTTGCACGGTGAGTTTGCAACAGTTATTTGACCTAGCAGACCTTGACGAAAATTTATGAAATTATACAAAAAAAAGTATAAAACTCATATATGTACAACATATAAAAATTGGGGATCTCGACAACAACGCATGAAATTATTTTTCGAACAAGCTGGTTTGTGTTTTCCGAATTTGAGTGTTACGGTTTACTAAAATTGCTATAATAAATTCTACGAGACTCTGATCGATCTATTTTTAGTTGCATATGATAGATAACCCACAAGATATCATTTTCCAATTAAAAACATGCTAAAATTCTAAATATACCAACCTTAACAAAAATTTAAAACAGTAGCAAAATTCAAGAGTTTACTAAACCACATGATCAAACGTTAAAACTTTATGTCCCAAAAAATTAATTTTAAATTACAAATCTTTGGGAACCCCAATGATTATTAAACATAAAAGTAACAATCTAAAACATAAGAATTAAATTTCTCAAAAAATAACACATGCCATTCATGCCAAGCCACCGCTGGATCTCCGATTACTTTGAAAATGTTAAATAAGAGTGAGCATCTCAAAGAAATACTTAGTAGGCTACACATGCTATACAAACATTTAATCATTTAATTATGTATCCTTACATATTGCCTTCATAACCATGCAAATCGATGTTCAAACGATCTACTTTAAGTTTTGATGAGCATCTGCGACTATCAGTTTAACATATATACTTATGGTTCTGATGAACCCTTGCTACCATCTGTTAAACTTATAAACTTATAGTTCTGATGAGCTTCTGCGACCATCAGAGAAACCCTTAAAAGCACTTCATATTCTTCATGAGCAAATATAACAAATAACATGCTTAAATGAAAATTTAATTCATATGACAACAACTTTGCATAGGGATCCTACCTTTATTCGAAAAATATGATAGTGACTACGTCAACCGATATTCCTTTCAAATCTTCTACATGAAAATATTCTCTGCTTCTATTGTTTCTTATGTGTGTGGATGTCGTATGCATATATTATGTATTCAGTGTGTGCTGTGTATTTTATGTATCAGGATAACTTGTAATCTATCATCAATATGAGTTAATGAGTAATTAGGAGTATTTAACCATGTAACTCTCAAAGATGAGATGAGGAAGGATTTTAAATAAACAAATGGTTTCCTACTCAACTTTTTTTTTTTAAAACCCACACGTGAATTGTTTAAAAGATGGTTGAATTGGTTATAACTTATACCAGTGAAAATCAATTAAAACAAATCCTAAAAGCTTTCATCATTATCCAATTCAAAAGTTCAAATTTAAATTTCATGTAACTCACGTGGCTGCGAAAACTAGTCCATTAATTTACTGAACTTAACTAAAATAGGACTTTCTTTTGAACGACAATAACTTGAGCCTAATTTATCCAAAAAACTCTTTCTTTAGTCCAAAATTTACCATTTAATATGACCTTCGAAACAAGTCTAATATCGATATGAAATTTCTTGCTAAATGAATACTTGATTATTTGGTTGAAAACTAAAATATTGACATGAAAACTTATTTTTAAATTAATCCCTCAATATCTCATAATTAACAAAACATTACAAGATGAAATAGAAAATCACTAACAGGTTACATACCTCCAATCTCTGTATTACCTCCCCCAGCAGCTCCGGCAACATACTTGCCCACAAACCCAATTTACAAATGACGTTGTTTTGCTGTTCTTTTTTATTAAAATCATTTTCATTTTCTGCGGTTTCTATTTCTTCTTTTCTATTGTAATTAAAACCATTTTTGTTGGGGATTTGAATTAACCTCCCACCCCACCAAAAGAAAAAAAAATACAAAAAAAAGGAGGGGTTGCAGAAAAAATTGAAGAAATAGAAGGAATTGTTTACCCGTCTTTGATTAGATTTTTCCCACTTCATACTGCAATTTCCTTCTTAAGATCGCTCCTTCGACCCTTGGGTTTTAAGATCCCAGATTTTTGAGGAGTGAAGTACGGTTTTCTTTGGTGTGGGGAAGGAAGAGACAAAAGCGAACCAATACTATGTAAACCGAATTATGCTACTTGGCCTGGTTTGACTCGGAATTTAATCCTGGGACAAGCAACTTTTTTGATGTAAACCAGACAAGTGTGAAAACTCGGGTATGAACAGTAATCTGAAACAGGATTTTTATATATAAATATGATTGATCAAGAATTCACAAAATAAGAGAATGTTCTTTTTACCATTTTCAAGTCATTTTCAAATTTTGAAAATAGTGAAAACGCGTTCTCTTTCCTATTTTTGAAAACACATTTTTGAAAACAAATTAAAAATTTATAAAGAAAGCTCAAAACGATAATTTGTCGTTTTATGTGTTTTCAGTTATAATCAAGTTAAAATTTTCAAAATGCTTTTTTGGTGTTTTTAAAATAATTTTTCAAAATGTCAAAAACAACACATTTTCAATAATCTCAAAATTGACACTTGTTACGACTTGCTATTAGGTTCCCACGTGGTCTAGCCGGCCTTGGGGTAAATTCTGAGGCTAACTACTTAATCCGAGGTGAAAAGTCTGAGACCCGCTACTCATCCGAGGTGGGAAGTCTGAGGCCCGCTACTTAATTCGAGGTGGGAAGTCCGAGGCTCGCTACTCAATCCGAGGTGGAAGGTCCGAGCCTACAGGCACCGAGTTGCCGAGCCTACAGACCCATGTAATTCCGAGGCCAAAGTAGCTCCGAGAACGAGGCCCATGTAATTCTGAGGCCAAAGTATCTCCAAGAACGTGGCCCAAATAAATTCCATGGCCAATAGGCTCCGAGGCTCCTCAGCTAGTGGTAGTCCACGTGCAAAGATTGAACTCATGATGAAGATCTTTATTCGAGTAATTGATGCAACCTTTGTAAAAAGTATGTTTGTGTATTGTCTTGTCAATGTAAGAGCATTTAATATTCTGATAGGCTAGGAAAGTCAATTGGATGGCTAGGAATTGACGCCTCGACCGAAAAGATGAGGCCACATGTAATTTGATCAAAGGGTCACCATTTCATTTGTAACACTATAAATATCCCCACCATGTAACAATTGAAGGAGAATGAAACTTTGAATACAAAAACACGACCAAAACACTTGGAACAACCCGAGTTCATTCTCCCCAATATATTTTACTCTTTACAACTATTTATCTATTTACATATCGATTGGTTCTTATCTTATAATCGTAATTCGTTAAACCTTGCCGAAACCTGAACGGAAACATTTCGTGTCGCCTACCTTATCCCACTTCCATCATGAGCAATATTGATCGTTGATCGGCATTTATGTGTTAGATTTGGCTTACATATGCACGAGTGAGCCCGGCATCTGTTGGTAACATTTTTCGGGGTTAACAGATTGGCACCGTCTGTGGGAAGCCACACTATAACCACGAGTAACCCCGTGGAAAAAGGTTTCTGAAAATATTTTGGGCATTCCCCTTAAAAAATGATTTGTTCCTGCAAATGAACAAGAGGAAGCCCCTAGAGTTGGAAAATATTTGAGTTTTAGGTCGTAAAAGAGATGAGTTCAGATGGAGATGCCTCTCCCAGGCATAAGAGGGAGAATGACAATGAAGTCCCAGCCATGGTCGCCCCTTTAGGTCGGTGCCAACCTCACCACCATCACAGACGAGGTGGGATGAGGATGGCAGCTCGGCTTACAAGGGAAATGGAAACTATAACAACAAATATGAGGAGCATTACCAACCAAAATTTGGCGATACAAGAGCTATTGAGGCAATGGCAAAGCCAGACCCATCTAATCCTTCCTTTCGCAGCCCCACCTCTTGCGACATGGCAACCGTAGGAAAGGCAAGAATATGCCCCCTCATGTTGCCCCGCCTAGAGATAGGTGTCAAAAGAGAGGTGGAGAGGCTGATAACAAAGTAGGTCCCTCCCCTAAAAAGGGGAAGCCACTGAAGAAGCGGATGGCCCCTAAAAAAGGGGAGCCCACTGATGAAGTGGCTTTAATAAGATCACCCCCTAAAAAGGAGAGGTCACTGAAGAAGTGGATGACCCCCTGAAAAGGGGAGGCCACTGAAGAAGCGAATGACCCCCTGAATGCTTCAGCAATTTAGCATGCAAGGCCCTCATCCTTGGTCATGCTTCAGCACTTCAGCATGCAAGGGCCTCATCCTTGCCAATGCTTCAGCAATTTAGCATGATGGCCTCATTTCTTGAATAAAAGAAGAGGCAGCATATTTTATAAGTTCTCGTTCTTTGCAAAAGGAAGAGGTAAATCACCAGATGCTTATCCCTGGCCTCACGAGATGGTTATTCCTCATCTCTAACTATCGTTGAGCCTAGCTATATGACCTCGTCTATCCGATGCCCACTTATAAGACTTCGATAGTTCGAGAGCTATTCGCGAGATGTCTATTCTCCACCTTGCTAGATGCTTATCCCTAGCCTCGCGAGATGGTTATTCTTTGCCTCTCACTATTGTTGAGTCTAGCTATAAGACCTCGTCTATCCGAGGCCCACTTATAAGACTCCAATAGTTCGAGAGCTACTCACGGGATATCTATTTCCCGCCTCGCCAGATGCTTATCCATGGCCTCGTGAGATGTTTATTCCTCGCCTCTCACTATCGTTGAGCCTAGCTGTAAGACCTTCCATGATGAGGCTGAACGTCATGGGAGAGGTTATGTACTGAGGCATGAAAATGAGCATCGACAGTTCAGCAACTCCACTACCTCAACTCCAAAATAAATTCAGCTATCTTCAAAGTTATGAGTCTCGGCAGTTCAGCTATTTTCTATACCTCAGCTCCAAAACAAGTTCAGCTATCTTCAAAGTTATCAGCTCGAAAGTCCAGCTATTCGCTATGCCTTAACTCCAAAACAAGTTCAGCTATCTACAAGTTTATGAGCTTCGGTAGTTCAACCATTCTCTGCCTCAACTCCAAAACAAATTTAGCTACCTTCAAGATATTTGAGTCAGCTTTCAAATAAACTATCAATTCCACTTACAATATAAATATTTATACCTGGACTTGGGAGACCAGTATTATGAATCAGAAATTTTAAAAGCTTTCATGTGATATCCGAGGAGGGTACTTCGTTAATTACTAGAAGTCCACGCATAACATAAATAATTATACATGGACTTGGGGGACTATTGTTACGACTAAATATTAGGTTCCCACGTGATCTAGCCGACCCTGGGGTAAATTTCGAGGCCCGCTATTTAATTCAACGTGAAAAGTCCCAGGCCCACTACTTAATCCGAGGTGAAAAGTCTGAGACCCGCAACTCATCCGAGGTGGGAAATCCGAGACCTGTTACTTAATTCGAGGTGAAAAGTTTGAGGCCCACTACTCAATCTAAGTGGGGAAGTCCAAGGCCCACTACTCAATCCGAGGTGAAAAGTCTGAGCCTATAAGCACCGAGTTGCAGAACCTACACCCATGTAATTTCGAGGCCAAAGTAGCTCCGAGAACGAGGTCCAAGTAAATTTCGAGGCCAACAGGCTCCAAGGCTCCTTAGCTAGTGGCAGCCCACGTGTAAAGATTGAACTCATGATGAAAATCTTTATTCGAATGATTGATGCGACCTTTGCAAAAAGTATGTCTGTGTCTTGTCTTATCAATGTAAGAACATTTAATATTCTGATAGGCTAGGAAATTCAATTGGCTGGCTAGGAATTGCCGCCTAGCCCGAGGAGATGAGGTCACGTGTAATTTGATCCATGGGTCACTATTCTATTTGTAACGCTATAAATACCCTCATCATATAACAATTGAATACTAACACAACTTTAAATATTTGGAATAATCTATTTTATTCTCTCACAGGTTCATTACAATATTGATCTAAGTACTTGGCGATTGGTAATTATTGTACAATCGTATCATGTTACCCTATCGAAACCCGAACGAAAACGTCTCGTGTTGTTGAGTTCCTCCCACCTCCAAACTTGGAGCGATCTTGACCGTTGATCAGCATTTACTGTTGGATCTAGCTTGCGCATGCACTAGTGAGTCCGACATCTGTTGGCATTATTTTTTGAGGTCAACAGATTGGCACCGTCTGTGGGAAACCACACGATAACCACGAGCAACCCCATGGAAAAATCTTTTTGAAAAGATAGTTTGGGCATCCCCATTGAAAAATGATTTGTTCCTACAAAGGAACAAGATGAAGCCCTTAGAGTTGGAAAATATCTGGATTTTAGGTTTGAAAAAAGACGAG